>WIXP02000107.1:0-117027 GCA_009739505.2 Apolygus lucorum
TTCGAATTTTAACTTGTACAACTCAGAACTCGTGTAACTTCTTATATTTTAAGAACTAGGGGGACCTATGTTATGACCCACATTTACCTTAGTATTAGTTCTTAATAAAGAAGTACAAGAGGATCCCTGAGTGAGCCACCACCCGCACGGGAGGGTCGAGGTACGAGGAGTAAGCACCGCATGACGTCACCCTTCCACCTCTCTCTCCCTCAACCAATTACACTAGTATATAAGCTCACTCAGGGATGCTCGAGTATGCCAATCTAGTCCAGTTCTCGTCTTGTTCATTTCGCTCTCCAACTTTTCCTTCATCAAGGTATCTCCTCGAAGTTGTAGGCTCAAGCAAGTACATATCCCGCCTTCCCGCCGGTAGGTTTCTCCGAAACGCCGGGGATCGCCGGGCTAGCCCGATTCTCCCGGTACTCACGCATGCCGGTATGGGTCTGACCCGCCGATGCGACAGTACTGCATGCTAGGCTAGGGAAAGTCTCTCTTAGGTTGAGTATGTGTTTAAAGCTTTCTCGGATCTCGAGGAGAGAAGATTTCTATCTTTTTACATTTCAGTTCCAAATTTTTCTCTCGGTTATTTTCTTTTCTCTAACTCCGCTAACGTATTCGGTCGAGAGATGTAAAAAGTTCCGTGATATGAACTGGAATAGAGTGAGTAAGGTAGTACAAATCAACAGAACATTGGTATACGATCACAACCATTTATTATAATATATGCGAAAGAGTTGCGCAAATATGACAACGACTTGGTAATACAATAAACTACTTTGGTACAATGTGACAATGACTTGACAATATTGACATTCTAATAATTGTAGCAATAGTTTACAAACCGCTCATCCGCCAATCACCCCGTTTTTGTTTTACCTCAATGCTATGGAAGCTACCTCTGCTATGCTACAGTTTTGTAACGATGATAAGGCCAATTCCGTCGAAACCAGAGCTCTCCTCGTACACCAAACATAATTGAAACGATATTTTGACAAATGTCGCAGTGTGCGTATTTTTTATTTTCTAACACGGTTAGATTATCGAACAATATCAAAATCGACAATGGGACAAACTGTAGTTGACTGTCTATGGTTTGTGGGGCAAGTATGCGCGTCGTCACCATGCTTACGTGATATTAAATATGCTTCTAATTGGTGTTTATACGCGATTAGTGATTTGAAATACAACCGGACATGGTTGTACACCCGATCCCCCAATCAAAGATTCGAGCACCCTTACAGCATTATTGTTCGGTGCATGTTCATCGTCAACTCGCAGTCGTATTAATATACAAATCCATTCGATCACACTGTCCTCTATATCGGATATGGTGGAAAATCTCCCGGTCGATATCAAATACACGACATAATTTAACAAAGCCGAGAGGAGGCTCAATCTTTCCGAGATCGGTATTTTTCGTTCAACTTCCGATCGAATTGGAGGAGGTCGCCATTTAATACGTCTCGCTTTCCTTTCCATCGGTCCAAACTCGATAAGTACCCCCGTGCATTCTCTGTATTCTGGATACTGTAATCGCGTGAGAGGGATGACTAGGGAAAGATCGCCGCCTGTCAATAAATACCCTAGTTTTTTCTCCAAAAAGTCCATAAACACGACAGTTCGAAAATGCTTTTTATCTAAATAGAAACCGCGACTCCATTTTGCAATCATTTTCCCGCACGATTTATACGACCTTTGCTCGTTCGTACAATATTGCTTGAGGTTATGTACCAAACAATTGAAATATCTACTTTCTACATTGGCTGTTACGTATGCTTGCCTCATATGAAATAAAAATGATAGGAAAGCGGAACCGGTCATTACAGTCTCTTTGCCACACGAACTAGTTGCAGTTGCACAATCTTCTTCTTGCCGTTGGACATTTACGTTGTCATCGCTGCCTCCTTTGTTTGGACAGCTGCCACTATCACAGGTTCTACTTCGGGCTGTGTTGTTACCACTGGTACAAGTCCAACTTTGGGTTGAGTTGTTGCCATTGGCACGAGTCCAACTTCGGTCTGGGTTGCAGCCACTTTCACGAGTCCAACTTCAGTCTGAGTTGCTGCCACTGGCACGAGTCCAACTTCGGTCTGGATTGCAGCCACTGGCACGAGTCCAATTTCGGTCTGAGCTGCCGCCACTGCCACTGGATGTTCTGGTACATCTTGAAGCAGCGACTGCATTAGAAAGTCGGTTGCTGATAGAAGTTCAGTGTCATCGTTATCATCGCTGTCGTTTTCATAAAAGGGGGACGGAATTCCATCACTCGTTTGGTCAATCGCTCGATTCCACAGTGGTCGTTGTTCAATGGGTCCTCTCACGATTCCAGACGCAGTTCGTTCAATAACTTTGTTTATATCGTCGTCGTCACTGTCCTCGTTGTCTCCGCGGTACAACGGAGGAGTATTTTTGTTGATCATCTTCTTCCCCCGTCCCCGCTCCCAACCCGAAAACTGAAGGCCGATTGGGTCTGACGGCCATTGCTGGAGAACTATCCGTGCTATCGGCATCTCCCTTCTCGACCACCGTCTCTTTTTGTATTTGGGAAAATGTGGAATATTTAATTATTATTCCGTTTGTTATGGATTGTATCATATCGACAAACCTGTCTATTAATTCGTCGGACACTGGCGCCGTGCCGATATGAGACTTGATCGTGTCCACATTGGGTGGCGTCCACGATGTAATTTCGTCTGTACTGAACGAGTCGGGAGCAAGACACAAGCAAATAAGTTTACGGACGATCGTTTTATCTATCCTGTTGCTGATAGATTCGAGTATTACATTGAGCAGACTTTGCAACTTGTGGAAGTCTGTTTTTAGAATCCCCTTCGCTTGTTCCAACAAGCGATCCTCGTCGAATACGTCCAACGTCGCATACATAAGATCGGCGTGTTCCCTCAACGAAACGGTGGCAGGCGAGTGGGCAACTGACGATTCATTGTTGGTAAAAATATGCAACATCTTACCAGGAGAAACAGGAATGTCAGATGCAGCATCGACTTCACAAGCTGGTCGGGGATGTGACCACTGCATTGTATCCCCTGTTTGTTGCTTCCCGGTTGAAGGAGGACCCATCGTCGTGGTATACCCAGTGGCTTGCGGGGCCGAAGGAGGACCCATCATCGTGGTATACCCAGTGGCTTGCGGGGCTGAAGGAGGACCCATCGTCGTCGTAGACTCCTTGGCTTGCGGGGCTGAAGGAGGACCCATCATATTGGCTCAAAAATCGACTGACTGCACGAGTACACAAACACAGAATAGAAGACACGTAAGAGTGGGTGCTCTTCAACTCTACTGCAAAGGCAAACAGAAATTGACTGATAAAAGGGTTGGCTGACTGTCTCTTTATATACTGTTGAGTGGGGTTTAACTGGATCTCATTCTATTTTCAGATCTACAGTCTTCCAGAGGACAGTGTGTTGGAACCATTCCCACCACATCTGCTCCCTTCATTCTCTTCTCCAGACAACGCAGAGTCGGTCAAATCTTTTAGTTAGTCTCTCTTGTGTGACTGGGAAACTGTTGTTGCTACTCACTACCATTCCTCCTTTGGATCTGCGCATTTCGTCGACCGCCATGGCTCATTCAAATGTGCTATACGAAGTTTTGGATTTGTATGTCAACGAACTGCCAAAACAGGTAAAGAAGATGAAACAGGATAAACTCATGCCCTACGTTACTCGAGAATTGATTTCAGACTTACAAATGACCTCGTCGAACTCTGATGACGCTGCTACTGCTTCACTCGGCGTGTTCCATCTCACCAAGGAGGTTCTACGAATAACAAACAAGGCCTTTGAGAAGTTTGGAATATCGGCAGTGTGCGCAGGAAGTTTTGCCGAACACGTTCGCTCTGAATTTGTAGTACCGTACAACGACGTAGATATTTTTTTGATCTACGCGGGATCCAAAGGTGACGGTTTTATGAATGAAGGTAACTGGGTGAATTTCATACGTTTCTTGCGTGACGCGTTAGTCTGGATATTAGAAGGGCAAGTTGAAACGGGGACGTCGGAAGGACCGGTCGATACGTTCGATAAGTATGAAGACGAGTGTAAAACATTCACGTGTCAGTGTTTCTATGAAGCTGAGATACGTGGGACACATTTTCAATTCATAGCAGCGCAGGTGCCCATAAACGGAGAGTATGCTATACACAAAGATTTACTGTCCGACAAGATCGCCACGTCAAATATGATTCGCAATGTTTTCGATGTCATCAAAACGTTTGACCTCATCAATTGTTACGGTACTGCATTTTGGTTGAACAAACAGGGCGGCTGTGACGCACTCGTGGTTGGATCGGAGACCCACAATGCATTGCTAAGCGAATATTGTGATCATGCCTCGGCGGACAGGATGAAAAGGCAGTACAGACGGGAAAAATATTGCGAGAAATTGCAATGTGATTTCTCGCCTCTAGTCGGAGTATACGACGAAAAAGATCATCTCGTTGTCGGGGAGTGTGTAACTACCGGAGAAAAGGTTCAATTTGCAGCTGTAGATGCGGATTTGCTACACAAGAGTGGCGTGTGCAAGATATTCCAAAAGATATTCCAACCGCGGGACATCCAAGTTGAGCAGCCTATATCCGCCGATCAGGACGAAATAAAAAAGTTTGGGCTAGCTGCCCAGCACTCTTTGTTCACTGAACTTTGGGTGCTTGAATTCGAATTTAAGGATTCTATCGGCGTGTTCACTTTGTTCTACCACCGCAAGAAGATACAAAGTGTTGAGGAATGCCGTCAAGTGGCATGTGACTAACAGATAGATTCGATTTGCAGACCACAAAGTGAAGTTACCTGTTGATGGAGGGCTAACTCTCTGTGTAAAAATAAAAAATGAAATACTATAATGTCTTTTTCTTTTCATTTAACACGATTCAAAAAGTCGTCGCAGCAGGGGTGGCAACTGGGGCGGCATATGTGAAGGACGAAGTATATTTAGCGGACAAAGATCCATCATGGTGGGTGGGCGACAACTTATTTGTCCCTTCGTCACCACCTGCCTCAGTTGCTGGTGTAGTGCCAGCGTCGGTAGTAGACGCAATACCCAATCGCAAAAGACTTGATAACTTATTGCTAAATACGCGCTGTGAATACGGAGAGCATGTTTGCAGCCACACGGCAAAAGCCGCAATCATAAATAACAATAGATAAAATACCCAGCATAGTAATTTTGTTATGTCCATAGTAAGGAATATAGCACAGAGAATTCCTCCTCCTAGCCACACATAAAACAAGAATCTTTCTTCTCCGCTAAATGACGAGAACAAATAATTAAAAAGTGTGTTGGCAGAAGATAGTTTGTCTCCTACGTTGAGGGCATTAGTGGTCTTCTTGAGCCGTTCCATGGTCGTCGACGTTGCCAGTTGATTTGGTATATAAATTGAGTCGATCGTGTTTTTAAAAATTTGCGAAAAATTTTGTTCACACACCGTACTCGTTTTTTCTCGCAAGGTCAAAGAATCGTTTTTGAGGTAAATTTGTCCCAGAGTGTCCCACTGGGCACGTTTGAGAGGGGGGTGGGTGGTAGTGGTTGATATATATATGCTGCGTGGTGGCAAGTGTAATGGGTTATTCCAGCAGCAGCAATCTGTCCTCACTGTTCCCTCGACTCTCTGATTTATTACAGTGGCAGCGATACGTTCTTATTGCTTGTTTGTGCGACTCAAACGACGATGGGGATAAAGAATTTCATTCATTTCAAAGAAGCGTACATGAAATGTAAACGAACCAACGACTATGTTGGAATGGGGACGATGGAACAAATGCAGTGGAACGGCATTCCACCTCACCACCCGTACGTTGTAGCTATTGACGCGGTTCATTTATTCTACTATAATCTCAGTGAATTGCTCAAAACAAAACTGCCCTTCCTGTCGACGATTGATACTACTGACCGCACAGAGTGCAAACGACAAAAATTGACATCATCAGCCACCTCATTTTTAGCGATTGACACCGCCGCCGAAGAACGCGAGCAATTGAATGACAAACTGTCGTCGTCTTTATTGAATCTCATGACCGAAGAAGATTGGGACGAAATCGTATCACGGGCCTACAGCAAATTGGTTAATATTTTTACCGAATCATTTCTCGCAAACGCCCGCGTCGTTTACTTTGCCAGAGATCATAAAGCGCCAACGTCAAAAAAATACACACAATGCAAAAGAAGCGAAGTTGGCGTTGAAATCACTCCCGATATCAGAAAACAAGTATATGACAGATTGGAAAAATATACTGCCATCCGGCTATCTTCTACATTGGTGATGAGTTCGCATCGAGAAGGATTTGTCGTTGGAGAAGGCGAACATTTGGCCATTTATCACGTTTGTTCGTTCTTTAGAAATAATTGTTGTGATTTGCCCGTAAAGGGCGGCCATTGTTCGTGTAATGTCGACTGTTATGTGTACGGGAACGATACGGACATAGACATGTATTTAATGTTCGCCAACACGTATTATAATTCTATATTAGGTCACGCAGGGGCGAAATTTTATTCCGTCAAGGAGAGTAAACGTGACACGTGGACGATGACAACGGCGGATACGGTTGTTGGCAGCCAATTGCTTTATTGGAAAGAACAGACGTTATTGAACGCATTCTCCATGTATCTCGTGTGTTCGTCGAGTGGAACCGATTATTTTGCGCCACTCTTGTCTGGATCCACCGCTACTTTTGGCAATATGATATCTGCGTTTTACAACCAAGGACCGTCTATTTGGGGATCTGGACTCGAAACATTAGAAATGGCGCTTAGATGTTACATAGAGTGTAAAACGCGAGATGATAACACGACCTATGAGACCAACAATGATTTCAACATCGACAACGTTGGAATTGACCAACTGGCGGAGTTGTTCACGATAGGCCTCAAACACCTTTTGTCGAATGTACAACCGAGGCACGGAAGAAACCCCACATCGACCACATTTACTTCTACTACTCGTCTCGCCAATGTCGACTACTACGAGGGTACGAAGTTGTGGGTAGCTCGAGTTATTTGGTACTTCTTTTACGTATTAGAGTGCGTCAAAAATGACACGGATGAACTCGACGACAACAGGAGAATAAATTCACTAGCAGTAATCACGCAAAACTAGAAACTAGTAAATACGTAGCAACAAGTATTGACGTGACTGGAAGGGGTCCACCGTCAGACAGCAGCAGTGAGATAGCCCAGCAGAAAAGCCTTGACAGAATATTCCCTTTTCACTTAAAGGTGGCGTATTTTAAAGATCCTACAAATTGTAGCATGTTCCGTAAATGGATGACGCGATTGTGTGTGGATAGAAACGGCGAATTTATAGATATTTGTAAAAAAGCAGTGCGTTCAATATTCGAAACGTGTTAGAAACATTACACTTTCTATTTTGACACTCTTTTTTTACTTAACCCTTTCTCGCCTTTGAATTGCGGGATCCTTTCATTTCTCCAAATGTAGTATGTCAAATAGGGTAAATACGGATGACGTTCGTCGCTCAAAATGCGTTCCATCAGCTCGTCGGTCAATTCCGTTTGATGCATGTTAAACTGAGCGAGTTTCGACATGGTTCCTCGCAACAACCCTTTTAGTAGCGGAGAATATTTAGTTCTGAGTATGAAAATGGCCAGGTCTACGGGTACGTCGCTACCGTTTGTTAAAAGGGTGTAAATAACGTTGTAAACAAGATCTGAATTTGTATCGAGATAACTTTTATTACTACAACTGATTTTGTTGCTTAGGTGTTCCAAAGGCGTGTATTTCGTTGCATCTTCGATATTGGGATTCGCTCCAGCAGCCAATAACAACTTGATTAAAGATTTATAATATTTCGCATCATCTTGCGCAGTTTTGCCACCGCATCGCGGCAGTGACGATCCACCGTATTTGATGATACCTTGTATAACGGCGCAGTGTAAAGGAGAATATTTCTTCTTTTCCGAAACAGCATTAACGTTGGCTTTAAACTTATTTATAACGAGAATTACGAATTCGATATCGGCTTTATTGTCGATCAACACACTTATTAGAGGATAACCGTTGTAGTTGAGATTTTCAAACAAAATACCTTTTGCGATCCTATCTTGGATAAATGTTTCTGCTCCGGCCAGATTTTCGGCCGAACCCCCTTTATTGACGTACTTTTCAAATAGATGTACGAACCAACGTTCGTTTTCATCTGCCAAAGATTGATGGGGCGTAGGAAGAGGTTGTGAATGAGCATTAGTAAAACTTTCTCCTTCTCCTTCGTGGTGGTGAGCTGCGGCGGCAGCGACGATGATGTCATCTGTGTTGACGGCGCTAGAATCTGAATTCCCCATGTTCTTATTGTTGTTTTATCATTTCGGCAGATGCAACTATGACCGCGTTAATTTGTCCGACGTGTGAGATAAATCTATTCCCGGACTGGAGAATATAGTTCCATCTATACAAGCTGCTGTATCAAGAGTAGCGAATTTTTCGGCTCCGCATGGTAATCTGTCGATCAGAAGAGGATATTTAGTGCTTTCGTTACCCGAAGCGAAACTGAATGCTTTAACACATCTTCTCGGGAAATTAACGATACCAAAATTTTCCTCTCCTTTGACAGGGCCAGCTTTACACGGCGAACATTCGATATTATTAAAAGACGAATATATCCGACGATGTAATCCTTCTACTACTACCCCTCGTGACGATGGGGACACGTCCTCCGGGTCCAACCGAATTTTACCAAATTCAACCACATTAGAAGAAGAATTGTCGCAGATGCAACAGCCTTTTTGGAAGTCGGGCTGATTAGTATCGGGTCCGTTGTAAATTAATCTGTTGCATTGGTTTTTAATAAATTGAAATCGAGAGACGTCACTAGGAATCAAATAATTGTTCATGTAATCTTTGAGTTTGGAAGAGTCCAGACATTCTATGCGATGTATAATTTTCGTCATTGCTCCTTTTCCTTCATCTTCGGCGATTGGAACCTCCACCGTTTCATCCCAAGGATTAGTTAAAAAGGGGGGTATGTTGGGGGGAATCGTATCTTCGTAAATGTAAGGATTTTTAGACAAACTCAAAAGAATCCCTATATTATCTTTGATCTTCCCCTGACATATTTGAATGTTGCTAGCATCTTTTCCATTGAAAACAGAAGGCCACTTTGGTTCGCATACCCAATTGAATAGAGATTTGCTCAAAATTCCTGTACGGGAATTACAACTAACGATATCAGCGGGCAAACAATATGCTCCCGATTTCTGTAAATATTCGTCCGAGTTTACAATTGCGTGATTATCAACGTATTTATAAGCATACTTGCTGCTGCTGCTATCATTATCCCGTCCTCCTCCTCGACATAATCTATTACAATCCGTGTTTGGAACGTCCTCTGGTCCTAAATAGAATCCTCTTTCGGAACAGCGATCCTTCGATTTGTATTTATCCAGGTAAGTCGAATAAGTGTAATGTTCTACGTTAGTTGTCGAAATGTTGGGGATATCGGCGACTCCTTTGATTCGCCTCACATTAAAAAAATTCGGGGGACGCCCCTCTTCAGTTGTGCGACTGTTGTTGCCGCTTCCGAATATATAATAAACGGAATGAATGGTCTTTAGATAAAATTGTAGTAGCAGGAAGGCAAGAGTTACTATCGAACAAATCGTACTAAAGTTTACGTTCAAATACGAGCCCAAATGCATGTCAATCGTTTGTTCTTACATATTCGTCGTTTGAAAACTAGATGGCTACTGGGAAGACTTCTCTTCACCAGCTGCACTTTGATTCTCCCATGGTTGAATATACAAATTAAACGCGATAACGACGCCAAGCGCTATAGACGGTATAACTCCTCCGCTTCCAGAACTAAGACTTTTAAACGAGATAACCAAGAACATGGTGTAAATAATGAACATGATCATCGCAACATATCTCGCGTATATCGTCTGGTGAGTATACACGGATTGTTTGAATCTATCGACCACTGACAGCGTTTCGTCTTTTAAAGAATTGGCGAACGCAGCTGCATTTCGTTTCACGCTATTGCCCGGCAACGAAGATGGCGGCAGACTCCCACCAACTCCGCCACTGCTTCCAGCAACTATATTGTTTGCAACATTGTCACCCGTCGACATTTTGTTTGTGTTCTGTGTATACAAACGAATCACTATTGTTCTTATATTATTACTATCGTACCTCCAGAATCCTTTGTCTCGAGATGTCGGAGACCGGGAACATAATCCCACTCGCAGGTTACGACATTACCCCCACTCCTACCACTATATCTTACTATATACTAGGTGGTTGTTGGAGATAATCTTTAGTGTCCACAAGACGTTTGATGGGGGAGGGTGTTATTATTATTATTATATATATTTATATATATAATAATAATAATAATATTACTACTAGGAGGTAGCTAGGTCTCAACGACAACATCTTCCGACCGAAGAAATTCTGGGAGCTCGAGAAAAAAAAGTCTGAGAGAAAAATGTTCCGAGCAAAATATTCTCTGGTTGTAGATCTGAAGATCAAATCTTCTTGTCCGACGATCTCGGAGCCAGAGAAAAAAAATGTTCTAAAGATCCTGGAGCTCGGCTAAACGAAAGCTTAGAAAAACATTTCTTGCCCAAAGACCCCAGAGCTCGAGACAAAAAAAAGTTTCGAGACGACGATAGTAAATTTGTTGTTAATACGAGAAAAGAATGGGCGTTTTATTTACCCCCGCTCATAAGTTATGACATTACCCCCACTCCTATCAATATACCTTACTATATACTAGGTGGTTGTTGGAGTTATTCTTTAGTGCCCACAAGACGTTTGATGGGGGAGGGTGTTATTATTATTATATATATATATATATAAATATATATAATAATAATAATAATATTACTACTAGGATATTAAGCTAGGTCTTGACAACAACGTCGCCTGAAAGGAATATTCTCCTCCGAAGTTCTCGGAGCATGAGCGAAAAAAAAGTTCAACTGAAATACTGTGGTCGCCGGTTATACTGGACACCCGTGGTAGAGGGATTTCTGTACAGTATAATAACCGAACGACTCTCTGGAGTCCTAACGCCAAATATTCTCGCCCGAAGTTCTCGGATCACGAGCGAAAAAAAAGTTCAAACTGAAATACTGTGGTCGCCTACTACATTCCCATAGTACACTCCCCCCCTACAGGCTACTCGCCCCCTTACTACTGTCGTCCAATGTAACTGCAGGATAGCCAGTGTGTGGCTCATTTGTGACGAGGACGACATCATTGTTGTGACGGTGATTGCTGTTGTTGCTGTACTATATACACTGGTTTAGGCGTAAGCCTGTCTAGGTAGTATAACAGAAAAGATCCTATTTCGCAGACAGTTACTACGAAATATAAAACGAGTACCCAATCGTAGCGCATAATTTTGTCTTATATTATCCACCGGCTCGCTGACATGGACGTGACGCGCGAGGCAGCCGCGAAAGGGTACTCTACAGACATATATCTATTCGCTCGCACCAATGAACACGACGAAAATGATATCAGTAAGCGCGTAATAAAAGTATTCGACAACGACGAAAAGGTTGAAAATGAGAGCAGTAAGCAGGTAACGAGTGTGTTGTTCGACAATGCAGGCGACTGTAGCAGTTACACTGCCTCTGGCACTGCCAATCCGTGGGTAATATTGCGAGAAATGGACGCCAACGACAGAAACAAATTGAAACGATACGGGGCTTATTACAATCACGAACGCCATCATTTAAGATCCTCATTTTCTAGAAGAAAAGGAGGAGTGAGCTGTGGTAGAGGTAATACTATTGGAATTGAACATTCTGCTGCTGGTTTGGACGTGACTACCAACAATGCGAAAGGCCCCTTCGACGATATAACCATTCTCGAAAAAGACGTACAGTCGTGTAGATACGTTATGTATTACGCTGCTGTACCTGATAAAGAACAAAATGATTCTAAATGGTGGCAAACTGAAGAATTCCGTCGACTAACGAATCCTTATTCGAGTACTCTACATATTGTCAGGATTGTTTCGTCATCTTCGTTGTCATTACCTCGTGTCCCTGCGATTGTGAACACCATTTATGGGACATTTCTAATGTTGCACGGCGACGTTCATCTACCCGATAACAACGATAGAATGATTGGCAGGGTCAATAAAGTAATCCCGTTGACTCACGTCGTGTATTCTAATTACATGGATTTCAACTGGGAAGCGACCTTAGAGAAGGCTAATGAGCACGGCGTTAAAGTGGCTATGAACTTGAACCATATACATAGACAATGCGTGTTACATCAAATATATTCGGCTAGAGCCCAGGACTCGACAAATCTCGTAAGAATGGATCTTAGCGGAAGATACGAAAAACTGATGCCTTCGTCTTGTTCAAAGACAACAAAGATGAAAATAGAAGAAGCAGAAAAGAAGTTGTCCGATATATACAAAGATTTCCCGACTGAAGACGAAGAACTCATATCGTTGGGAGAGATCAAACGTAAAATGTTGTACGAGTATCCTACTGTGTTAAATTACTGTGACTCGTTCTCCACCTTTAAAAATTTATTCATTCACGTGCTCGAACGAATCAATGATAACAGAGAATAACGTCAGTTTGTTTCTATCATCGAGTCGTTGTTTCCTCCTCCATTTCTATTATGCCGGTTGGGGATGGAACAAAGGGTGACCAGTGCGTGACCAAAGGGGCTAGGGACGACAATGTTGTTTTTCAACAGGAATAGCAGTAGCAGCAAGAAGAGGATCGCCAAGCACGTGGCCAGTTTCTGGTTCCCCGAAAGATGCAACACGAGTAGACACCATATGGAAAACACACGGCCTTTTGAGCACTGGACTGGTGAGGATTTGCGCATAATGAGAATATTGGTAAAGATGGACGACGACCTCTGTGTGTCACGCGGTAACGCTCTGCGCCGGAAACTGAAGGCAGCTCATCAAGAACTATACGACACGCTACTGCAACGGCTCAGGAAAATGGGTGACAGAGACAGTATCGAATTGTCTTGTGTGTATGTGGCCAACGACGAAATTTTGCGTCGGATATGTAGCAAACACGGATTAACAGCCGTCGGTGCCATCCCTACCAAAAGTTGTACGAGGGTGTCGATCTACGAGGTGCTCAGTGTACGCGGATTTCAAGCTGGCGTGTTCTATCCAAATGGAAAGAATAAACAATGATGTAACTACAATTGTATATGTACAATAAAAAAAAATTGGTGACTTGACGGCATATGTGTGCGTACAAGGTTTTTTATGCCCATTTTCACCATTTATACAAAGCAGTATGATATGGCGATATAGGCAATGACCCGCACGACCTAACGGCCTTGAAGGCGAGGTTGATTTTTGCGCCGTCTTCCCTCGAGGACACTCGCTCATTCTCCTTGGGGGGTAAAATACAGTAGAAGAAAACGTGGACAGAAAGACCGATATACCTCCAAATTTTTATCTTTCGAGCTCCGACATTTCGAGTCGTCGAGAAGATCTTGATTTAGGATATACACTCCCTGAGGGGATGAAAATACCAGGATTGGATCTAGTAGCAGAATGACCGAGACGTGCCATCCGAATGAGGGCCGCTTGAAGTTCCAAGAAGAGGGTGGGATCTCCTCATGTCCACCACGCGCAAATGTGCGTTGTGGACATTACGAATGGAAAAAAAAGAAGGACTGTGGAGGACGTGCGTGTGCGGTGCGTGCTCTTGAGTGCTGACGACGCTAAATGTCTTATATATAAAAGGGAGTCGCTGAATTTGGTATAATATCATATCAACACCGACCTCAGTCCGTGCACCATCTACCCAACCTCGATTTCTCATTCCCCGTGATGGACAAACCCAACAACACAACTCCAGCCACCACCGAGGAAGAGTTCCTCCTGCCGGAAGAAGAGACCATTTCCAGGGTGGAATCGACGTTGTACGAGCTGCTCCAATACACCACCACCAACAAGTGCGAACAAGACCCGAAAACATGCGCCGAGTTGACCAGAGAAATGTGCGACGATATTCTCAGGTTAGTTGACTGCTTTCAAGTTCGCCCTTCGCGTGTTATGTCAACTAGCGAAACCGATTCTCCTCAGATAACATTTTTCATAGAGTCGTTTTTTCCATCTGCTGAAGAGGGTAACTCCGATCATGTTATCAGCAAACTTCCGCAGATCGTAACCGACCATTTAAAAGATGCCGGATATACGACGATGATGAAGATGCTTGAAGAACGGGATAATCGAGGAGAAGTTGAAGAAGGGACCGTGTGCAGTTATCATGAACTAGTTTGCGGTATGCAGTCGATATTGCGGGAAATTAGATATATGATGATTCAACCGAACCAACAAGGGGCGATGAAGTGTATAGAGTTGGCGAGAGAACTATACGACGAGGCGGCAAAGCTAGCAGGGGCAAGTGCCCGATAAACTCCTCCGTGGTATACGGTGGGACGATGGCCAACAAAACTCCTATCGTAAATCATTCCATTTTTTACTTCAATACGTACGACAACAATCGACATCACTACCACATCCATCACCGAGAAATAGTCCCTTATGCCGGTAGAAGAGACGATTTCCAGGGTGGAATCAACGTTATACGAGCTGCTCCAATACACCACCGCCAAGTGCGAACAAGACCCGAAAACATGCGCCGAGTTGACCAGAGAGATGTGCGACGATATTCTCAGGTTAGTTGATTGCTTTCAAGTTCGCCCTTCGCGTGTTATGTCAACTAGCGAATCTTTCCTCAGATAACATTTTTCATAGAGTCGTTTTTTCCATCTGCTGAAGAGGGTAACTCCGATCATGTTATCAGCAAACTTCCGCAGATCGTAACCAACCATTTAAAAGTCGCCGGATATACGACGATGATGAAGATGCTTGAAGAACAGGATAATTGAGGAGAAGTTTAAAAAGGGACCGTGTGCATTTATCCTGAACTAGTTCGCGGTATGCAGTCGATATTGCGAGAAATCAGACGCATGATGATCCAATCGAATCAGCAAGAGGCGATGGAGTGTGTGTCGAGTTGACGAGAGAACTATATAACGAGGTGACGAAGCTAGCAGGGCCATGTGCTCTCTGTGGTATATGATGCACTAACTGTATATATCAAATTTTGTACGCTACCTTTTTTGTATCGTTGTATTTTTGTACTCACCGAGAAAAATATTATGCCAATATGATGTGTTGTATGTTAGGTATGTACCTTTTTTGTACCGTTGTATATCCTAAAACAAAATCTTCTCATCTCGAGAACTTGGAGCCCCAGAGAAAAGAGTTCAGAGCGAAAAAATAAATATGGTACCAAAACTATTACGTATGTTCTTTACCCCCACCCTCAGGTTGTGACGTTACCCCCCACTCCTACTTCTATACCTTACTATATACTAGGTGGTTGTTGGAGTTATTCTTTAGTGTCCACAAGACGTTTGATGGTGGAGGGTGTTTATATATATATTTATATATATATAAGAAACGAGATTGAACATTGATATTGAGTTTTTATTTATTGAATAACACAAGAATTATGGGACGATACGGTACGACACGGTACGACGTAGGTTAGATGAAGGCGGGAGACTGACTGGAAAAGGAGACGGGGATATTTATAGGGAAGGACAACTGCTGATGCAGCGTTTCGGTGGATGGGAAGGTGGTGTGGAGGAAAGGAAAGTTGACGTATGTAACTCCTCCCCCCTAAGATAATTTTTGGATGATCAAAAAATTTCACTAATGGATTGCGTGTGCATGCCGTGTCGTTTACAAACATCAACCGTAAAAATCATTAATATCCTTATAAACACACAATAATTGGAAACTACGTTAAAAATCATCAAAACACCATAAAAAACACAATAATTGGAAATTATTACTTCCACGATACAACGAAAAGTAAAATCATAAAAGTAAAAGTAGAACACAAAACGAAACATAACAAGGCATAACGTGAAACATAGATCACGGACACAAAAATATGTACAAAGATATACAAAAAATTTTAAGGCCGGTCAATTGAATCGTACAATGCGATTGATACTTGTTAAAGTTTGTAACAACAAACGAGGTGACGATACGCAGACAACACAATAGCTACGTAACGTCGCGAAATTCATAAGGTAGGATCGCCGCTAGGGTCGTCTTTACGGTTGAACGACACGAAACCTATTTTTATGTTTAACAGGAGGTATAACAAAATGGTCCAGATACTAGGTAGAATTTGTTGATGAAATGTGGATTTGGGAATTACTTGTACTTCAGGTAGTCGAACTGTGTTGAGGTCTAAATCTTTTAATTGAATTTCGGACATAGGGTACTGGGACGGTTGGAGTTTAAGTTTTTGGTAGTGATCCTCCACTTTCAACCAGGTTTATTAAGGGGTTGTTACCCAAGGCAGGCACGAATCTGGAACTTACAAAAGGGTATCTTTGATTTCAAAGAATTTGATTATTGCTTTATCTCTATTGTTAAGAGATGATTTCTTCAGTATATCGTTCAAATAGTCAGGTTCAAATTTATAAGCGTTCTTGTAGAGAAATTTGAGGATTTTCAAGTTCTTTCTACTTAATTTGTTCACATAGAGCTTCCAATTTTCGTCAAAATGAAAGGCTAGCTGGTCATCTCTAAATATAAATCTTCCATTAATCCAGGGCAAAGCATGGCATGAGCACTGGTTCGTGACTAAATGATTGCAGTCCATAGTCTTGGTCATCTGAAATATAGATGGCTTTATTAATGGAATATTGGGAATTCATTTGGTCTTGTAAGTTTTCTTGACGGTTCTGTAGGTGGTTTACTATGTTATTGTATTTTTTCTTAGTCACGAGAATCCAAGTTTCCGGTGACAAATTTAGTAACAATGTTAGAACAAGTTTTCTTACATGTTTCAAAGCAATTACGGTATTCTGGATCTGACGGGAAATCAGATTCCCTTTAGGAGGGTAGGTTCGTCCTACCGACTGCGCCAGAAACGAGATTGAACGTTGATATCGAGTTTTTAAAAATCACTTTATTGAATAACACAAGAATTATGGGACGATACGGTACGACGTAGGTTAGATGAAGGCGGGAGACTGACTGACTGGAAAAGGAGACGGGGGATATTTATAGGGAAGGACAACTGCTGATGCGGCGTTTCGGTGGATGGGAAGGTGGTGTGGAGGAAAGGAAAGTTGACGTATGTAACTTATATATAATAATAATGCGATTACTATATAGGTAGCTAGGTCCACTGTGTTTCTGAAAGAAGAAACTATATGAGCCCAAGAAAAAAACCTTCTCGTCCGAAGATCTCGGAGAGGAAATATGTCAGAAAGAAATATCTGAAGTAGAATCTGGAAGCTCCAGAAGGAAAAAAGACAAAATACAGAGTAAACAACTCGCTAGCTATAGATTCTAAAAATAAAGTCTTCTCGTCTGAAGATCTCGGAGAGGAAAAAAGTCTTCTCGTCTCAATATCTTGGAGCTCAAGAGTAAAAAAGTTCCCATGCGTGACAATTATTTTTCGCTCTGAACTGTTTTCTCTCGAGCTTCGAGATCTCGAGAAGATTCTGATTTGGGACCTATGACCGGAGTTGTACGCTCGTTTTTCCCCTCGAGCTTTCGGGTTTCAGTTCCTCGGGACTTTTTTTCTTTCGCCTGAGCGGAGATCTCGAGACAAACAGATTTGATCTTAGGATCTAGAACTAGAGTAGCGTGCTCCGTTTTTTCTGTTCTCGAGCTTCCGAATTTCATTTTCATTTAGGAGATTTCTTTCGGAACCTTTTTCCTCTTGCTTCGAGGATTTCTTTGTTCGGAGGATGTCCTAGTTACTACCTAGTAATCGTATTATTATTATTATATATATAAATATATATAATAATAATAATAACACCCTCCCACATCAAACGTCTTGTGGACACTAAAGAATAACTCCAACGACTACATAGTATATAGTAATGTATAGAGGTAGGAGTGGGGGTAATGTCATAGCCTAAGAGTGGGAGTAAGGGATATATTTACATAATAATACTGGTATTATTTTCGGGCGTGACAATTATTTTTCGCTCTGAACTCTTTTCTCTCTGGATTTGAGATATCGAGAAGATTTTGATTTGATGACCCAAAATATCTAAATGGACAACCTGGGACGTCAATGGATAAGAAAGATGGCAGACGACGAACAATTTGTAAATAGAGTGTTACTCATGGACGACGGTCTTTCGCCGTTTCAACCATATTCCAATGACAATGGCATTATAGCCCAGGTGAGTCCTCCACATTCGCAAGGTGGAATAAATGAAAGAAGGCGACGATTGACTCCTGTTACAAATTCCCCTGAGACCTGGCAAAACTTTGAACGCAATTTACCTTTCATCCAACCAGAGCCAGTTTTGTCGTCAACTGGCATTCAAACTCCTAATCCGCTTGTAACGCAATCTCCACTGCCACGTGCTTCACTCGAGGTGGTGGGCCATGACAATTTTTTTGAATTCCAATCTCCATCCACTAGTTGGTCCTCTTTGTTCGTAGACCGCCTTGGCGATGGCAACGGTAAAAATAGGAGAGCAGGTATGAATGTAGAGTTTGGCGACTTCGAAGAGTCGCTTCCATCTCCTGACACGGAATATACTACTCTATCGAATATGTCCCCATCAGAGATGCTCACGCTGTATCGATCACAATCTAGACAGTCTAGCGGATCTCGCAATAGCATTTCCTCGCATTCCTCTCGAAACATGGGATCTTCGAATCGCCCCAAATCCAGAGTATCCGCCGCCCTTACAAATAGGCCTCTATCAAAGATTGCCACACCAGGCCGATCCAGATGCAATGGCTTCCCTAATAGTATTTCGTCGATATTGACTAACCAGAAATCGTCGCCGAGTGGCCGCCGCCGTATAAATAATAGTAATTTGCCGATGGGGCGTATCTCGGTACAATCGTCGATGTCACAAAGAAGTAGTAGCCATCATTTCCATCCAATAAGCCCTCAGCAGATTACTAGCCATAAACGCCAGCGAAAAATACCAAGGCCTTTTCCTTCTGTTCGATTAGATACGAGGGGGTCAACGTCTAATCTAAATAGCTCTCCACAGCAGCAGTTGAATGGCGATCCGAGCCTTACAACGGATTCTGTTACTAATTTATTTGCAAATAGCCAGAATGCCGCTTTCGTGCCAGTCCACCCACGAGAACAGCCATCTCCTGCCAGCACCACGAATGCTCCGCAACAAGTTGACGTTTTGGCAATGGCAATGAGAGAGGCGCAAATTGATGGTTCCGAGGGTAGCTGTGACGAAGAGGGAAACAGTGGTGACAAAGTGGTTGGCGTTGAACAAAGGCGACGCCACACAGGTGATGTTAATGGAAGAACCGCTCTAATACCTCCTGGTAGAATGAAATTGACACGCCAGAATATGGCAATCAACGTTCGACGCAGCGATACAAAAGGTGGTACAGCTCCCCCCAAAACTCCTATAGCGAGAGGAAAAGTGACAGATTTCACGAAAGGAGATGCTATTTGCGTAACGAAAGTAGGGATTGAACCGGCGAACTCGGCAATAACAGCGTACAATTACAAATTGATGGAAATCTCGTCGGAATCAGTTCACCCTAATTTTCACTGCAGCATGGAAATTGTACCAAAAATGTTGGGAGATTCCGATCCATCTACCGTCGCTATATATTTAAGAAATCTATTGCATATGATAAACTCGTCCCCGATCCACCTGTTCGACGATAGTTTAGCCAAACTCAAAAGGACTATATCGGCCCATCGAGTCTATAAAGGCCCGAGGACTCGCTCTTATCCAATCTGGGACGTGTTGGCCAAATATTACGTAGGGAAATTGAAAATTCCCCCTTCGTTGGACCGAGAAGGTCGGCTTAATTATTCGAATAATCGAGATCGATTACAGCAAGCTGTCAGTGAAGGGTGTGAACGATTGGTGCGCCATAATAATACGCCGGCGACTCGTCGGGAAATCAAACGACTCGCCACAGAAGTATTTGACAAATATGAAAATGATTCTGATTTGATTATAAAAGAAGGGTACATGTATACTTTGGATCAGTCACTCACTGACAGTACTGATCTCAAAAAGGTCAGACAAGGCAACGTGACTAGACTCAACTACGAGGATCTAGAAGATTTTGAAAACGGCGATTTAGACGAAGGAGAGGAGGAGGAAGAATAGAATTGATTCGAGTGATAACAAATAAATGTATTGTTAAATAATTTTGCCCTGTCGATACAAACGAGATTTGAGACTGCCGTATATATTGTGTAACTTCGAAGGTAATCCGAGTTCTTCCTTTATTCCACTGCTATTGGCTTCTGTGGTGCTCTGTAAAATACTGGCGGCTTGTTCTGGGAAGAAGGTGGTCAATATATCCGACAATACGGACGAAAACTTTAAATATTTATCGAGAGCATAATCGCGTTCAACTCGATAATATCTAGGATCAAAGTCTGTAAATACAATTGGAATAACGGCTGTAGATGCAGCATTGTTGGACGTTGTCACGGCTGTTGCTGTCGTTGTTTTGACGACTGGGACCAAAGAGAGTTTATCTCCTGCTACGTAACGTTGTTCTGGATCCTGGTAACAAGTTCCAATTACATCTCGTTGTAGAATAGCAAATCTAGCATCTTCGTTGCTTCCGCTACCGCTGCTTCCGTCCTGTTTTCCTCGTTGCCAGGGCCCTCCTCTATTCGTCGTTATCGCTGTTGTCTGTTGACGTTTGACAGTATCGACTTTAAAAGCTGCGTATTCTTCGGCATCTAACGACGCTTGAATCGAAAAATGCGAAGGAGACAGCTCAGGAAGCAATAATGCTAATAGCGAATCATAATCATCTTTACGCTCGAATAAATGACAATTTGACACGATAGAGTCTAGAATAATTTTTCCTGTACTCAAAATATTATATCCGCCCACGATGCAGTCGTCGTCATTTTCGTCCATTATTTTTTTATTACCCCAGAACCCTTTATAGTCGTGAATTGTTCCAATCGACGAAAAAAATATGTACTCGAGTCGTATCGCCGTATTACTACTGCCACCTCCGTTGTTTGTGTCGTGATTGGGAGTCGATGCGGTGCTCGTTGTGGAAGCTAGATGAATGGGCCGTCGACGACGACGGCGTCGCGCGTCTTCTTTACCGGCGTAAGCAACAATGTATCCTTTTTTATTCGATGCGATCAATTTGCCCGTCAACGTGGGTTCGCGTTTGATAGAGGAAAGAATGTCGTCGGATTTATATAGAAACGACCGCCAAGGTGGTGACGACAAAGCGACAGAGTCTCGAGAACGACTGATTTTGTATTCCCTCATTTTACGATCATCCATCTCTTCGACGATACTTTTGGCAATGGTGATCACGTCAGATTTTAAATGAGGTCGTTGAACGTAAAACGTGTGATTTTGCCAGAAAGTGTGACAGATGGACATATTTGTCAATCGATTGCTTATAGATTGAAGGAACGCGTCCACTATATAGGAAACTGCGGTATTATATACGAAATATTGCGAATTTATAGCTGGTTTTGCACCACCGCATCGAGCTACTCGACGTATATACGAAAATAGATCGTTACTTTTATGCGAGTATGTGTTCAAATAGCATTTGACGCTTAAATCGTCATCGGAGAACTTCCCTTCTGAATCGAAATAAATAAAAATGACGATTACTCTCGATGTTTTCCTCAGGTCTTCAATTGATGTAACGAGTAAAGCGCGTAATAAGTTTTGATTCCTTCCACCGCTGCCGTCGTTATCCTTGTCTTTATAACAATTCTCTAGAAAATCAACGTCGTATTTAAACACCCAGTGGTTGTCGATGAGATTGCAAAGACTCGCGAATTTCTGATGAGTCGTTTCCCCAAATTCCTCCAGCAAATATTTACTTTCGACGATACATACATTTTCAAATGACATTTGAAGAATTCTCGCAATAGTCCAAGGTATGAAACGCGGAGGAGAGTCATCTAAGCAACAATCAACCTCTATCGACTGTCGATTGGCAGTCAGCTCCTTGTTGTCATAAACATACGGTGTAAATTGACGCATATATTTGAAATTGTTTGTCAACGAAGAATCGGATAAATGTTGAAAGACATTATCCCTTAGAGGAGCCGCTCTTTTGGCGATGGATTGCTCGTATATCGTGGAATGAGACTCATTTTCAGAAACGGCAGCGGCGTCATTTCCCACGCTGTTCCCGAAAAATATCCCTCTATTTTGAAACGTGAATCTGTCTATCGGGAAATAAATTCCGTGTTCCAGGGCGCAAGTTACAAATTCCTTTTCAACGTTCATTTCAATTTCTTTTCTCAACCGCCACGGTTGTGGTGGCGATACTGTTGGCGTTTCATGAAAAGTCGGCATGTGAATCGCTCCGGCAGGGGAGAAATTATCGAATCTTCGTACGTCGTCCTTTTTCAAAAATCTCAAATGCCGATTAAATTGTTTCCCACTGAACATTAACGAATCGTCGTATTTGTCGAATACGCGTTCTAAGCAATCGATAGAATTGGCGGATATTAACACCCTCTTGACCATTTGCGAAACAATGCCGAAACGAGACGACAATGTTACAACACCTCCTTTTGGAGATGAAGAAGTGTCTGTTAGTGATACAAGTTTCTCGTCTAGTCCATCGTGTATACAGAAATCAGTAAACAGATGGTGTTTACTGCATATGTTATAAACGTGTTTGACGAAACTATCAATTAGAAACATTTCGTACAGTCGAGATATTGCAGGATTGTCGTCTATATTGTCTACCTTTGTCTCCTGCCCCGTGGTTGTCGCCATTAGCGCCGTTGCTTCGATTCTATGCCGCGCATCTCGGACGTCCCTTTCTACCTTTTCTGTTATTTTCAATTCGACGAATTTCCAATTTTCAGACGAAGGTATCCTGCTATTCAGCAAAGACTTGTCTAGCGACGGCAGGTGAAAAGCGATCGTTTCCGAATGAGAGATTGTAGTGAAGTTGATCGCTAAACATTCTAATTTACAGATTCGGACGGCAAATAGTTTAGCGAACGTGCAAATGAATTCTGGTTGTTCAGTCATTCCACCGTCATCGTCGCTACTGGGAACTGCCTGGGGTCGATTAACAAAGCGTCTGATGAAATCTGTTTTGTCGAATCTTTCGGACGTTAAATCAATTTGAAAAACTTGCCCGGAACATCGTCTTCTATACACAATGCCATGCTTAATAGTTCCGCAAAATTCTTTGTATTCCTTCATGTTTCTCGATCCGATGCTTCCTTCCAAAATCAGAGAATCAGTAATAAAATCCGAGTTTAACCAATCCTCTACAGCACCGCCGTTTAGATGCCGATGATTTCCAGATAAACCGAGTAAACACCACTCAAACGAGGTTGTATCGGCTGTTGGCGACAGCGTATTTTTAACTATAGACGAGTTGTCTCTGAGAAAATTGAAAATCCTTTTGTACATCTTGACACAGGTAACTGGGGATACGGTAAATTTGTATATTGTAGATTTGACGCCAGAGTGGATTGAGCTGCTGGGAAACATCAACAGAGTGTTGAGCGGCATATCTTTAGCGACGGATACAACGACCCCAGTATTTTCGAAAGAAACCAGTCCTTTCCACTTTGATGACAGAGTTGTCGTCGTTTCCAAGTAATAGCCTAACACGTCTTTGAGTTTATTTGCCTGGAGTTCAACTCTGAGAGCAGTTTCCGACGACTCTGTTCCCATATTAAATGCCACCATAAATGAAACGTTAGTTGTCATTAATTTCAACGTTTTCAGTTCATCCCCTTTGGTCGATAAAAGTAACAAAGACACGTAGGGGCACGTTTCTTCGCAACTATATCCGTATTCTTCTTCGTCGAAATTGTGACACTCATCTTTGTCCTTGCTCACCTCTTCCTCATCCCCATCCTCATCTTCGTCGCCACCATCCTCCTTCTTTTCGTTATCTTTGCCTGTATTTCTTCTCTCCTGTTGGCTATTATCTTTCGAATAAACGACATCCCTGTCGTAACTTTTGAAATCTATTGGGAATTCTAATCTATCTGCTTTCGTATCTTTCAACTGTCGCAATAACTCAGATTTAGACGAATCAACAGGGTAGTGAACAGATGATTTAACGATGTAAAAATCAATATAGTGTATTTCAGACATTCTTCTGTACAACGGCGTACACATACACAAAATTACTACGAGAGTGTTTACACAACAGGCAAGGATTGAACCACAATTCAAACTACGACAAAGTTATAAGGTTGCCCAGTTTTTAACATTCTCGGACGACAAAAAAACAAATATATCCCTCCACCACACATTAAGTATCCCTCCACCACACATTAAGTATCCCCTCCACCTCACATTTTGTTACAAATTCCTTATTTCTTAGGTCCGTCCTTCTCACAAGGATCAGAATGTTGTCTGCTTCTTTTTAGAATAACGCAGAAACTGAGTATAGAAAACATAAAATACTTTACGGAAAAATGTTACATTATTGCTAGATTGCACAAACCATCGTTAGAAATATGTTATTCCGTAAATTTACAAAGAGAATTCTGAAAGTCATTGTTTATATTTCTTGCTGGGAGGACAACTATCTGCACGTTTGACGCTACTGTCTCCTCCATCCTTGCTACTACTGCCACCCCTCTCACCGCTTTTCCATCCGCCGCTGCCTCTAGCGTCACTGCTACTGCTAGACATCTTTCCCGGAGTCTCCCAAGTCCACCCTCTAGTGGAAGAAGATGACGTGGAAGAAGATGACGTGGTTGAAGAAGGCTTTGTAGAAGTGTATTTGCTAGCAGATTGGGTATACGAGGTCTGCGTAGACGTATCTTTCATCGAATACGGTTGGAACGACACGGGCATCCCACCCCTCGGAAATTGGCTGATGTATTTTTCGAAAGTACCACCTCCTCCAGATCCACAAAACCATGAATTCGTTCTACCAGTAACAGGATTTGTCACAGCACCGATGTATGTATGTTTACCATCAGATTTCCACGGAACTTGCGACCCCGATGGACATATGCACAAAGGGATGGGTTGCTTGCATCTCATGCAATACATTGTGTATATTGGTTTCGTAGAAGATGGAAACGTGTGTATGTACCTACGTACTTAGAGCTCTGTGGGTTGGAAGCACGCTGCGAGGTATTCCACTTGAGTTGAAACTAGTAGTCCTACGGAGAGAGCACTGTTGGTAGCGCCAATATACTATGGCGTGACTACGAGGAAGGAACGTACCGGTGCGAGTGTGTCCGGAAATTGGGAGGCACGAACTGGGCGACGATAGTTTGCAATGAACGAACTAACGCCTCTAGACTCGACGCTTTCCTTAAATACTGTTCAACCGTTGGTGGCGTGTGTTCCCCCACTATAGGACCCATACCTGCGCAGACTCAAGTATCGTAATAAGAACAATGAAAGAAAAAACGTCCAAGGCCAAGGAAAATCTTCCTTACGGTAACAAAAAATTGAGTAGAAGAAAAAAACGTGGTGACGACGTTGCTGTACTCCTGGACAAGGGTTCCCACAAACTCGAGCGGCAGCAGTTGCCGATTCCTTCTGTGATTACAACTGGTAGTGATTCGAAGAATTCTGTTCATGGTCGTCGCCGCCATAATATCTACGACAAACAAACTGCGTCACGCAATAGATACGCTCCTTATTCCAATAGAGATCGACAACTAGATGAAGATCTGGATACATCGACTAACATTTCTCCAAATAATTCCGTGGCTAAAATAGAGAAGGAAACAGAAAGTACGGAAGCCCTCCGATTACAGAAACGGGCGAACAAAATATCTCGATCTAACGATATTGGCGCTGGTAGACTTAGTAGTAATCAACTGTCGGTTGACCATAGTTTCAACGATATAACTACCGACCATGGCGGTAAAACACAATTAAAGGATGGACAGCGCGTGAACGTATTGCCTATAGTGAAAAATTACGAGTCATCCACGGGATATTATCCGCCACTTAAAATTTATAAATCTCAAAAATACAAAATGAGAAATGTAGTAAGTGAAGAAGGGTCCAGAGGGATCCCGAGAGATATTGTTGAAAAATACGAGTTATCCGATAACATAAACGATTTTATAATCATAGACAAATACGAGGAGGAGGAGGAGGAGGAAGAAGAAGAAGAAGGAATGAATGAGCTGGAAATACCAGAAGTTGAAAACGGATATGCCCAATATAATAATCAAAATAACAACTATAACGTAAATGATGATGACAACGAACTACAAGAAAGCTGTCACGTTGGTGGTGGTAGTGACATACACGACAGAGACTACAAAGATAAGACATTGCGACAAGAATCCATGGATACGCATGGAAATGAAGAGCTCTCAGGAGAATTGACACCAATTGATATCGAGGATGATCTGTCTCATCCGCTTATAGACCACCCCTCCATTCCCGGTGGATCTGCTACCGATCAATCTTTGGTAATAGCGACAACAATAACAGAAAATGAGTACGACGAGGATAGTAATACGGACAGACTTTCTTTTACAGGCAGCCACGTCGATTCTATCATACCAGCATACGACTCGCCTACTTCATATTCTCAGCTCCCTGCTGCACCATTGTTACCCATATCTTCACAGGCCGAGAATTTCTTCCCCGCGTCTCCCACGCACGAATTTCCCGAGTCAGTCGAAATGCAGCCAGCGACTCCTTCTCCGAAGCCGTTATCGAGAATAGACCTGCAGGACACATCCCTGCTGTCAGAGGTGGACAGTGGGTTAGAACAATCCGCAAATTCGAATAATGTTGTCAACGAATTCCCCTCCAACGAAACTAGAACCATACAACTATATGATCAACTACCCTGAACTAGATACATCGCTCCAGTTGAACACTGCTCCGCAGTCAACCGTGGGTAGCGAGTTGGGAAGCTATTATTACGATCCAACTAATATACTTGAAACAGGAGCAGCCACCAACAACGAGCACGCGATAAAGACATTCACCGCACAAGCAACACTGACACAGACGACTACATCAACGACATTAATGTTCAATACAAACATACAAGATTTGCCATCCGTCCACATTTCACCCGAAATCTCTCATCAACTGCAAACGCCTCTTCTTCCATCCACCATATTGCTTCCTCGAGATGACGACAATGACTACAACGTTCCCATGGAGCTAGATACGTGTACTCGAGGAGGTGAAGATGGGACAGAGGTGAATGCGTCACCTTCATCCCATCGCTGCTTTCGAGAACCTTTCCCGAGAACTGATCCACCGCCACCACTACCAGCGCACTTGCAATTTGATGTTTCAAATACGGGAAGTGCGCTAAATATATCGTCAGGCATAAACGATATAATCAAGAACTTGCCAATGGACTTTAAATGGGCTGTACAAACTTTAATAAAGAAGCCTTTGCGAGTGTCTGGGTTCAAAAGTATTGACAGAAAGATTAGGATAGGATACGTGGATATCGAACTCAAACCTCCTCTTTCTTTCGAATATTTATTGGGTTCGGATACTATTTCGATAGAGTCCAGTGCACAGTTTTGTTGCAGCGATCTGTCAAAATTGTCTCGACGGCAACGCCGAGTGCCAGGTAGCTATTTTACGAACGAGCAAATCTTTCCCCCTTTGTCGGAAACTATCAAAAGAACGTCATTCGACACAAAAGCTAAGGCGCTGACTGTAGAAATTCTTACTTGTGACGCTATAGATTTCCCCGAAAAAGGATCGCAACTGCAATTTCGCAGAGATATGGGGTTTTTCATGCCATTTCAAGGGAAAGAATGGTTTTACACATTTCGATATTCGTTTGACGGAGTCGAATTTCTGAATTATGCTGGATTGTCTATGAAGGAAATGAAAAATCAGTCTACCACAGGTATATTTAACATTTTTCCTTTCGACGAAAATTGTATCGTTGTAGCTAAACATCTAGATTTCGGGCTAACTCCGCTACAACCGAAATTGTCGAGAGAGAATATATCCGACGCGATGAAATACGATATATTGAATGCAATTGTTCCGAATGTAACATGCTATCCGTTCGGATATTACTTCTGTATGGCATCGTAGATTTTTTCCCGAGGTGGTTCAACGAGAGATATCGACGTCGCACTTTTACATCTACTGTTCAAAGTAGAAATACTTGTGCTCCGTGTTTCGCGGATCCGAGCCTGTCACGGAAGGTGATCCTATATAAGAACGAGCCCCGGAGAGATGGTTCAGTGTCAGCGAGTGTTACAGCCATGGGTGCATAAGAACGAGTTCGTGTTTGCTAGTGAGTATCCACACATGAACGAGTTTGTTTTTTGCCAGTGAGTGTCGGGCATACTATCGAGTTTCGTGTTTTGTTTTTTTTACACATATTCTGAGTGTGCCCCCACCCCCTCGTATAATGAATGGGAACACCTCGTTAATATTATGCATCCTTCTATATTAGATAATAACAGCAGATACATCAGCCACGGAAGTGATTCCTCTGTTGTTTTCAATGTTGTTGCCGGACCAGTGTACAGCATAGAAGCGCCTGAAGTTGTTGGTGATAGGCCCAACGTTGACGAAAACGCCACTGTATTGTATAATGTGTCAAATGTCGAAGCTGGACAGTCCTATATAAATCTAGACAGCATAGACACACCGCAATTTCTGGGTCGAATGCCCGACATTAGCGGTACATCCTCTATCGTTCTATACAACTCGTCAATTGCCGCCAGAGCCGAATCATATTGGAATCCCGACGAATTCCTCTACTTACTGGAGGGCATCCGAAAGCCTGACGATACACTTCCTTCAGATTCACTCATGATACACGGCAGACCTGCCGACTCCCTAATAGAAAACGACGGCAGCGAACCTTCTCTTGTGCAAGAAAGTCCCGACCTAACACTGGCCATGGCCAACTGTAAGCAGCAAACAGGGAATCCATTCGAAAAACTTTCATCCGACCACTCGCTTGGTAACAGCAGATCTCTTCTCGTTCATGGAAGCCCTAAACCAGGATCCGAAGTTCTTGTTGACACAAATCAAAAACAATCACAACGATCGATGTCTGGGAGGAGTTCGACCTCGGAGAGAAGCTTTTCGTCAGATGGAGGGAAGCGCTCTCATCGAGGAAACAATGAGAAGAAGTCGTCAGGACGTGACATCCACAGATTTGTCGAGAAATGGCGTACGGCAGAGAAAATGGAAATAGTCGAGCGAGCACAGCAATTCAGAGACTATGTATTGAGCGCTATAAACCCGAGTAAAATCTCCAAGGATTTCAACCTCGACAGGTTAGTAGACTTTTTTGTCCACAGCGCAATAGTCGGCAATTTTTGTGGCATAAAGGAAGGTGATGTGATGGAAAACCCCGGAGGAACTTCTCCTCTTCGCTCGTCGTGGAGCGCACTGCTTCGGCAGATGATGAGGGCTGACCGTGGGCCTATATTGGGGAAACACCAAGTTTCTTCTGATCAGGTATTCGAGATGTTGAAATCTGCGTTCAACGGAGGTGAACTCACTGACGACGAGGGCGCCAACGATGATGCATCATCAGATGTTACGCTGATGTCTCCCAACTATAGAGGACATTCGCCTCATCCACTCTCACGTACATCTCGTCGATCCTCTACTCGAGAAGGAGACAGACCAAAGACCAATTTACCTTCGCCAATGAAGAAATCTAGAGGAGAGAGCTCCACGGCGCTTTCACCTTCTCTGACAACGGTGGCTTCTCCAGCTCTATCTCGAAGGAAAGTTGCTGTGAGTGACGACTTTTCAGTTTTTCTCGTGAGAGGTAAACTGTACTCGTTGTTATATCACCCAAATAGATCCTCAGAGTATCCGCACCAAGCGGCTGTAATACAGAATTTGGTGCAAGATTATATCCAAGACAAATTGCGAGTGATGCACAAAAATAATAACCACGTCTCTCTGCTCGTTACGATACGAGAGATCGGCGATATTTTTGTTTCTGGGAGTCGTCGCTATGGTGGCGGTGATAATCATCATCCGTTAGAAGCATTGGCAAACGTAGTGTCTCCCTTCTTTGACGCGTGTCGAGACAAATGTGTGGGCCCGTTACCAGGATTCAGTTTGGATCCGAGCGTAGAGCTGACTGATAACTTCATAGATGCTTGTTTAACTTTAGCCAACTGCGAGAGTTATAACGAGTTTCAGTCTGTATTCAAAACATTGACGACGTGTTATTCGAAATACGTGTTGCACTACGTCAATCAATACGAAGAAGCATATTTAGCTAAATACGGTTCTTCGGCCAATGTCCCGCATATGAAACGCACTACGGGCATTGCTCACGATTTAATTCTTTTTGTCCTGGGCGGACCGCGTCAGTGTAGGGACGCCATGATGCCCGTATGGACTGTGTTACGAGGAATAAAGTCGTGTTCCGACTCCCTCGCGGTGCCTGCTGTAGAGGACGGTATTTCGTCGTCGTTGCTGCTGTCACTCGTGAAAGCAATATATGAGGATATGAATAAATGTCCCCATTGTAATTTGACGCTGTGCGTGTGTACGCTAGACATGTTAGAAGGGGGTAGTATGTTGTTGAGAGATTTGGATATCGAGGACAAAGGAGTTGCCGACAAGATCACTCGTCACGTGGGTAAACTGAGTTATAGCCTATGATGTACCCACGAAATTTGCAAATATCCGAGCGATGTTTGCGTATATTCAAAATTTGTATATATTGTAAATAAAACTTTTTTACGTGTGTAAACGCAATGAATAAAACTGTGAAATAGTAAGTGTTTCCATACTCATATACCACAGCATACATCCTTGTGACTGTAGCACGAGTTATCTCATAAAGGAGTAATAAAAACATAGTCGACATTTTGGTAGGTGATAATATATTTTGATATAATAAAAATAAAATAGGGTCGAGGGTCAAATGTAGATAGGATCTTCTAAATCTATACAAACTTTGACGTCAACGACTAACTTTGGCCCATTTACCAGAGTGGGAACATAAAATACCAAACATGGTGTTAGCGATATACAATCTACTGAAGGCGCTGAAGTCGATCGCTTGATAAATGTTGTCGTATCTCGATAAACTACGAATTGGGCCATTTTTATCTGAGGCATAGTAAGCAGTAGTGCGCCACTTAAATATTTAGTCGTAAATTGGTCGGCTAGAGGGACAAGTTTGATATTTTTATATGGTTCGTCTATTTTGAGACAAACTACATAACGAGATAGAGCTGTAATTTGCGATTGATGTGCGATAAACGCAGTATATCGAGGTGGCGGCTTATCCATGATTAAATCAGTCAGCTTTTGGTCGAGCTTTAACCCTAGATGTTTTGCGTATAAATTTGCTATTTCTTCGATATGTTTCAAATATAAAGGAGTTTTGAGTATTTGGGCGACATTATGATTCAAAGCCACGACTTTGTTCGTTTTTGTCTTACCATGCCACTCGACCCATTTCAAGCAATTGATATCGTACCTATAATACAGTAAGGAACCAATTATAGCACTTAGCGATCTACATGTAACGTCCGGAATTGAAGTAGGAGCAGTAACAGTGGATGAAGCGAGAAGTTGTAGCTCTGTGTGAGAAGGGAGCGGCTCCTCGTCGGCAACAAACGCAGTAGACGAAATGTCAGAAGGGAGAATTTGTAAGGGTAGGCGAGAAGGATGTTGTCCATCGTCGATCGAAGAATCGCTTTGCATAGTTATTTGCTTTTTCGAAGGCAATAAACAAGGTTGGGCGACATCATGTTTGCGTTTCCCCAGAGTGCTGCTAGCCACCGGGGATGTCATAGTATTGATGGGAACAATAGTTTCTTCTATTTCGTCTGTCAGCAGTTCTGCTGGCAGTTCTTCCATGATGACTTTGGCACGATGCGAGTCGGAGGACAAATAATGTCTCGTAGTGAGTGAGTAGGTAGATATGCGAGTCAGCGGTAGTATGAGGCTGAAGAGAACAGTCTTCCCATGACTATTACTGCGACGACGACGACTGATGGTGTTGGATCTGATACACGGATATTTCAACTCTCCCCCTTGCACATCACACACTCACTCTCTCTCTCTCTCTCTCACTCACTCTGCCTCAAGAAGTGGTAGCGAGAGTTCATTAGGTCCCCTCTGTTTGAGCATCATCTTGACTGTTTTCCAGTAGAGGTTTGAATACTGTATCTAGTTTATCCGCGTTGACTTCCACGTTATTCTCGGCATTTCGAACGTATAAAAGAGTAGTTTTGATAGATCTATGGCCAACAGCCTTTTTAGCAAATCGAATTCCTTTGGCTTCAGTTAGTTCTCCTACGTACCATCTCCTTATATCGTGAATTCCTTTACCGGGCATGACTTTTCTAGAAAATACGGAGCGAATGAATTCTTTGTATTTACTCGTTATTTTATCTTTAGACAAAGTAAACGCAGGAGTGGAATACTTTCGTTTACCCCTTTCAAATTTTGTTTCGCTCGGATCGTTCACCTCTCTCCATTTATTTATATAATCTTTAAAACTTGGCTCAAATTCCTCTTTGAACGCTGCGCTTATGTGAAGAGGCGTATTAGAACCCTTATTAACACACACCAAATCCGTATAGGTAAATAATTCTTCCAGCTCGTAGTCTGTTAGCTTTGCTAGACAACTTTTCGTTCTCGATCCGGTTCCTATAGCTAAAGCGAGCATTAGTACGAATTGAGCGTCGTCTCCTAAAATGTGATTGGGGTTCAATGTTTTTAATGTGTGTAAACAAATCGCGAGCGCCTTTTTAGCCGTTTCGCTCGTCCACACAAAATATTCTTCCGCCAACCTAGAACTTTCTCTACGTTTTATATTGAGTTCTACGAATTCCTCGTGTTTAGACAGTTTTTTCTTCGAAGGCTCGTAAGCTCGTTTCTCTAGTTTACAATTGGTCAAAATGTTATTCAACTCTTTAGTTTTGAGTTCGTCTATAGTCGAGTTTATCTTTCATGCGAAAGTGAGTTACAGCTCTCATAATGATGCTCTTGATGTAAGACGGTTTTAAATCCTGTTTCACCCTTAAAAACCGAACGGCGTTGATAATTTCTTCGAATCCGACCCGATCTACGTCTTGGAAAGCACGGGCTATCCATTTATCTTTACTTTTATTCGCACGCTCAGTTTCGACGGTTACTTCTCCTTTCAAAAGTGATTCGTTGCACACAATATCTAGATTTTGGATATGTTTTTTATACTTAATACACCTCGCTAAAGCCCCTGACGATTTAATGTACATTAAAGGAGCGGCAGTGTCGAATTGAAAAGAAGATTTTAAAAAACTATTCAACTCTGTAGAATCAGGACGAGTGGCGGCAGCAGCTGGAGGGACATTCTTCTCCTCCTCTCCCTTCACAAAGAGCTCGCTGGTGCCTCTGCTACAAGTCCTTGTAGTAGTGGGGTTACGTGAGATGTTATGTCCTTCTATAAAAGATACTCCTTTCAATTTACTGCTTGATACAACTTCGTGATCTTCATAGCAAACAGGAGTCGACGACCTATCAATCCCTTGGTGGAGAATCGACGACAGTATATTTATCATTGCGAGGCACAGGTGATTGGCGTGCACGTTTTATAATTTCTTATTGATAACAGTTCAGACGCTCCTCCTCACTACTTCCCATCTGACGATTTCGGTGTGAACTACGATGCCGTGTTCGAACGAAACTCTAGACGGAATTACGTTTTGGGGACTATGTTCGGAAGTGTACGGGAACACGCAATTCTACCGCCAAGAATTGGACAATACACTCGTTTTATATACGAATTCGTCAGAAGCTATTGGAGGGCATTCCATGGATTCGTCGCTGTCTTCTGCCAACAGGAGTAATGGAGGCGGCGATCTCGATGCCGCAGCAGAAACTATTCAAAGAGCTGGCGAAGATTTGAAGATATTCTACGACCATTTGACCCAACATTTGTCCGAAATAATCGTTATGCCAATTCCTAGAGAGCCCTTCAGTAAGCGCAAAATCGAAGATTTGGGAAATCGGGGTATAGGGATATTTTTCCTGTTGTACGCTTTTCCTGACCACAGTATAGAGCAGGGACTATGGGGAGGCAGTGTCCAGCGTGGTATCAGATAGTATATCGAGGTTATCTACGCCAAAACGTCACAACTCGAATTACACGTTAATCAGGAAAAAAATGGATAAAGTACATACGTTTTTCGCAAAACTTATTACATTTCGCCAGCCCCCATCGTCGACTGACGGAGTTATTACCTCTACGAATCGCTTCATAAAAATAACAACATACGAGACAATTTCAAGGAAAATGGGAGGAATTGGTGATTCTATGGCCACCGCCTCATCTTCTCAACTCCATCCTGTGATACACGAATGGATACGAGAAATGGGAAAACAGAGTAACAACATTCAAAACAAAAAGGCAAAAGAAAAACAGAAACCAACTGTGGGGTCCGTCACCGCCGGCACTGCTGCGCCACAATCACATCCTAACAAAATTATGATAGACTTTTTATCGGGGCTAAAGTCGTCAACATCCTCTACCAACAGCGCCACTCCATATACAGCTTTGACAGGAAAACAAGGAGAAACTGTATCGCTATCTTCGCAAAATAGAAGATTTATATAAGGATGTCTGATTGAGAAAAAAAAACCACTACCGAGCAAACTACTCTATGTAGATCCAATCTTCTCATCCAAAGATTCCAGAGCTCGATAACAAAAAGTTTAGTCCATAGATTTGGGAGCTTGGAAGAAAAAAGTTCCGAGACAAAGAATACGCGCATCATTTACCCCCACTCTAGTGTTATGACAGTACCCCCACTCCTACTTCTATACCTTACTATATACTAGTGTAGTTGGTAGAGTTATTATTTAGTGTCCACCAGACGTTTGATGGGGGAGGGTGTTATTATTATTATTATATATATATTTATATATATATATAATAATAATAATGCGACAACTGCCACATCTCTACAGTAACATTTCCGACAGAACAAACTCTCTGATCAAGGGGAGAAAAAAAGTTTGAAGAGGAATCTCTGAACGGAAATAGAAAAAACTACCGAGCGAGCAAAAGACGACAACGACTTCGACCCATCTGTGTTGCCACTGTCACTGTCGCCATGTTAAATTACGAGCGTTTCGTGAGACATTATAACGATTCAAATAACCCTTCGAATACCAGTGAAAGATTGAATGCAAACTACAACAGATATTTCTACAAGATATTAGATAATTCCAACAGCGAGAAATTCCCTAGATTAACTTCGAATGATTTCCACATTGTCACTAAAGCGATAAATATGGCTTATTCGATGAGGAAAAAAAAGATTACGGGGAACGCTAGGAGAAGAAAAAAATACGGAATGTTGTTACAGAAATTGAAAAAACAAACGGAAAATTTGAATCCGCTAATCATCGATTTGAAATACAATTTCCATGGGCGAAACGTCATTGTAACACCGAGGGGTAATCAATTCACGCAAGAGTACATTAAACGCACCAACGAACTGCTTCATTTCGCCGACAGTTTTTCCTCCTCTTCTACACAATGTTCCATCACAGATAGGCCTGCATCAGCAGCATCCCAAACAACCACAGCTATCGCTCCCCATCTAGATGACAACACCTCAGCCGTTGGTCAATGTCTTCGTCGGAAACGGCATTCTGACAAATTTAAGAAAAACTGCCATTTGAAACAACTTCCTCACGACACGTTTAAATTTCTTTTTACGTCAGCTATGAATTCTGAATTAGTTAACGGAACGTTTATGGAGCAGACTCGAGGGAACAAGAGTAAGCTTAAACAAGTAGCTCTCCCAGGAAAAGTGGTGAATCAGGCTAGAGCCACCGTGTTACCCGGCGATCACGGGATCCGTATAGATGAAATCGCACTCCCCGAAATACTGTACAATACGGTAGAGGAATACGTGAACGCGGGGCAGTTGGTTATAACGATGGTCAGACAACCGATTTTGTCTACAACCGCCGTGAGAGTTTTCACTAAAATATCGAAAACTGGCGACCAATGCGTTCGTATAAATCCTCTGCATTGTAAATGTGGAAACATCGATTTCGACGGTGACTGCGTTATGCTTACTTTTCACACGGGAGAGCCCATTGTAATAGAATTGATTCTGAGGCTTCATCCTAATTTTAAAGTTGTTCGAGGATTTCAAAATACGCTTGATTTTTGAACAACCTACTACGGTGCGGAATGGCATTACCCAGATATGAGTCAAAGTTGCTGTACCCTTTTATGCCAGAAGAAGGCGAGGATTGTGAAAAAAGGTACTGTCAGGGTATCTTCAAACGACGACGAAAAGTCGAGACTAAAAACGGAAGCGTTGCAGATTTTAAACACTTCGTTTCTTCGACGGCGTCATGACCGTGTTAGTGGTCCGTCTTCTCCCTTTACCATTCCTCTCTCACACTTTTTGACTGTATTGGAAATAAGGGCAGCTCCCATCAGTCCAGTAGAGAAGGCGCTGTTTAGTAAAATTTACAAACTGAATAAACAACTGTATCCTAAAAAGAACGTGAGTTTTTGGTTGGAGGAAACAACAGTCGCTGTATATGAACTGTTGGGCAATTATGGGGCAACGAGATTTATGTACTACGTATCGGAAGATATATGCTTTTCGAGCGATCCCATAACACAAAATGACATTTGCGGTATTAACAAAATGTCTCTCGAAGATGAAACGCTAAATGCGATCGTAGACTCGGGCACAACTGGATCGAGACAGATGCTAACTGACATGTTCATTTGGTTTCCTAATTTGGAATATATAAATAAATATCTGACGTACGGAGCTATTTTTCAAGATTCGCAATCATCCGTCGCCAAACAGTGTACCGACGTAACGAGAAATTTGAATTCGTCGCAGGATATAAGCATCACGCCTGGAGGAGGTATTACTCATAAGAATATACCTCTCGGAGAACATCAGCTCGAGATTTTTGCTCAGGGCGCTTTGACCAGAGCGTTTGTACACAAAACGATAGGAGACATTTTATTGTACAACTCTCATCTCGTGGATACCGTAGCACCACAGTAACCAATCGCTTTAGGATTCGATTTGTAACCAAATGTGTGAATACGTTCGTCGAAATACATATCAGTCTATACCTCGTTGTAACTTATTTTAAACCACGACCCGATAACACAAACTGTACTCAACGTGAATGTGCGATGGAAAATTATATATGGTTCTTCTCTAAATTTGATCGAAGCTTTGTATATCGAAATGGAGAATATATCGTTTTCCTCCTGCTTGGATGTATAGTCCCTTATATATTGATAATATATAGTCGTAGATATCATTCGCTGAAAGTAGGGTTATCAAAAAATGAATTGGCGACGAAGCGTGTATTTTTGAAACGTCTACAGTCTACATCGAGATTATTCACCAAGCCCGCTAATAACTGTGAAAAGACTCTCACGCCCTGCCAACTAGATTTAGATTGTAAATACGCATGTGAGCAATCGTCTGCTATCTCGGCATCGTGGCCGTATAAATGTTCGCCGAATAATATATGCGTATCTTCCACAATAGCCAGCTCAAAACCAGCTTGCGATTCCAATAAAGGTATATTCTCGGTATTATATTACGATGAAGAGTTGGGGCAAACTGACTGGAAATGCGTTTCGTTTCTGCCCGAAATTTACGATGACGAAGGAGAATTGTATTCTCGAGTATGTACCAACGGCGAGTTGATCCCTCATGATCCGAAGAAATATCCCGATCAAACCCCTTTACAATCTCTGCAAGATAGATGCATTTGTCGTTCTGGATTCGAAAAACTGATCGAAGTAGACGAAGGTGAGCATACCACAAATTTAGAATATCCCACGTGTGTAAAAAATAGACATCTATATTCCTGAGAGTTGAGCAAGGAACAGTGTGTCCTTTTTCACTCATCGATATTCAAACTTGAACCTTGGGGAGTTCCCCCTCATTCTGACCAGGTTTGATACTCCTCCTATGTTGCTACCCACTCCCACCTTAGGCCACCACCATTTAAGCATGGGCCATCCCCATTTGGCCACCAGTTTAGCCAAAATGTTGCTCTCACCACAACATTTGAGTATAGAAGAACACAGTGTATCTTCGATAAAAAATCTGTTGCCACCGTCCCCGTCACCACTTGACAAAATTTTACATCACATCACAGACAGCCAGGCGGTTAAAAAGGAAGAGCCAGAGATAGCAACTATAAAGAAGGAAGTATTGGAACACGCCAACAATGCGGTACGGTCTAACATATCTGTAGTTCGTACTGCTGACCTACTCGCTTTGACTTCTTCCTCTCTTCCACTCGGCACCACAATTGAGGCGAGTGATATGGGGCGAGAACGACCTCGTTCTCCCGATGTTTCCGAGTTTTTAATAAAAAAGACTCCAGCCTCCCCTTCTTCTTCTCCACGCTGCACCACAATGGATACGAATCGAATATCCAATGTAAGGGGACGTCGACGACGACCTCATTCTCCGGATGTTTCGGAATTTTTGGTAAAAAAGAAAAAGAGTCTGTCATCCGCCTCTTCATCTACAATCTGCACCACAATGGATACGAATCGAATATCCGATGTAAGGGGACGTCGACGACGACCTCATTCTCCGGATGTTTCGGAATTTTTGGTAAAAAAGAAAAAGAGTCTGTCATCCGCCTCTTCATCTACAATCTGCACCACAATTGATATGAACCAATTAGCCAAAGTAATGGGACGACGACCTCATTCTCCTTCTGTTCCTCGTCATCCTGCGCAGCCTCATTTAAATACTATATCGAACGTAATAGCTGAATGTATCGACAAGACTGTATCTCCAATAGACGACGTCGAAGCCAAGTACGCCATTTTCGACGAGAGCCAAAAATGCATTACAAAACACGTGAAGCGGGACACGAAAGAGCCTTTGACACATTTCTATTTATATAAATGCGAGAGCAAATATACTGAGTCGATCATACGAGCTCTAGTCGTATACACGTCTAAGCTCCCTGTTATTATAGAAAATAGGGAAGTTGTTAATCGCAAATGGACAGTATTTGGTGTAAAATGTAAACTTCCACAGCTGTGGTCCAACGGTCAATACTATTTCCAAGTGCGTGGTAAAGATGAAAGAGGAGACGGCGAATCAGAGAGGAACGAAGACCGACCTCAGAAGAAAACTAAATCAAACAAACTCAGCGCGATATGGGAACGAGGTCTACCAACCGTGTACCCGGTCGTAAAATGTCCGATGGCTATGAATGATGGACTGAGTATGGCGAAAAATATCAACGCCGTATATTCAGAAGAGCTGTGGAAAAGAATAGACGCGATTGTCGTCGGATTGAACTGGGACAATTACCTTCACCCTCCACCTGATTTGCCATCGTTGGACGCAGCCAACACCTACAGCCCTCTCGTGTTTTCTTTGCATGGATTCGAAGAGGTCGTCTCTCGAAGGGTTCAAATCAACGCGATGAGATTGGCGACAACATCCATAGAAACCTATCTGGTAGCAAGAGACGCATTTTTGAATTTTGTATTGAATAAATTACATTTTATTCAATTTGACATAGACTTCCAATTGATACAGTATCTGAGCTCACAAATGTGTTTCAGTAAAGGACATATAGTCGTCTTTCCAGTGGGGCAGCATCCTAGTTCCCTGCTACATTCGATCGAATCGCGGTTGTTATATTTCAAGAAAGTAGAGTGGAGCAGCAAAGGCAAATCAATTTTCGAGTTGACAAATAACGGAGTAATGCGAATTCAGGATATCGATGCCAAACTGTCAACTCCGAGTCACCTGTCAAGTTATGCTGTAGCGTATATAACACCCATATTAGTGGGAGTCGAAATGCACGGGACGCTAGAATGCGTTATACTCGTACCTGCTTCGAGCTGATGAGTCTGCCTTTGGCCACAGCGTACAGCTCAGTCTTCTTCTCTTTTGGATTCCAAGATACCATCTCTTCTCTCGTCTCCACGTATTACTTTGATATAAGACTATTACGATGCGAACAAGGGAAGCATTTGTATTGTCAACCAGATACTACCTCTAAATAAACTCAATTATATCGTTTCCTCTCTTGTATCCTTTGCTCCTCCTGCTGCCAAATCAAGAATGGGATGAATATTATCGATTATCGGTATTTTGTAATGTACTATGTACTATCTCTTGTGACGATTTGGGCTATTTTATTTTACACCGACGACACAACGACCGTATTTGGTAAATTGGCGAAACGAAACGACATTGTAAAACGAACAAATATCCCTTCTGTATTAGTATATTAGCAAGAAATAACCCGCGATGCCAGCTTTATTGAACTTTTTCAAGGCTGCCGAGGAAATAAAATTCAAGTCGAAAGGAATCAACACCATCGATGATTTGACGGAATTTAAAACAGCATCGTCGAAATTAGTCCAAGGTATGGCTAGAGATTTGAAAGAAACGATACCCCTCTCCTCGAGTTCAGGGGCGGCTAGTGTAATTGAAGAAGTTGGCGCTTCCTTTGAAAAAAGTATGAATCAAATGCTTCAAACCGCGATTATCAAGCGATCGACTAACGAAGTGCTTATTCCATTCGAAAAGGGACAACAAATACCTTTAGCTAGCGGGATAGACGATATATTAGCGGGAGACTTGAGAATACTCGAATGGAATTTCAACCGAATTACTAAAAGACGGATGAGCAAAGAAGCAGTGTCCATAATGAAAACTCATTTTAGAACTAGTTATCCTACGCATAACGTACAAATTCTAAATAGTACGGTCAAAGACATTCATAGCATTTTGGACAACATCAACGGGAAATTAGACGAGATCCCAGTAACACCGCGTGACATCGAACACGCTTACACAAACAATATTCATAACACTAAAGACATTATGGGGGCTCTCGTAGAGCATTTAACGAAAACAAAAAAAACCAATACTTTCGAATATATATTTAAAGGTATAGGTAGCAACTGGAAGTTGATCGTCTTTGGAGGAGTCATCGCCACGGCAACTTACGCAAGCATGTCTCAGGGAGCAGAAGATGCAACGGGTTGTTTTCAAATGGTCAACGATTCACGAGGTCAGTTGACAGCTTGCCGAATATCGGAAGCTACTTGTTCCGTATCTCATGCGACGATGAGTAACCAAGAGGAACGATGCTCCATTTATCCTAGAATTATAACGAGTGCAACTTGTAATGGGTGGCCATCTGCGCAGGACGTACCAGTAGGAAATGCTGGAAGAATCTGTAGAAGATGCGATCCGCTGGCTCCTCCCGATTCTTTACAGTATTTAGATCCGAAACACGCGATGAAAGCCGCCATTTATCAATGTCGACCGCGTCCTAATTTAGGAGCGTTTTTCGCAAATTCGTTGACTGGATTCCCCAAACAGATTTTGGAGCGGATTTGCGACGAAATCTTAGACACGAGTTCGTTCATTCGAGACATCCTCAAATGGGGCGCCGTAATGGGTCTAGCTGGAGCAGCTTCCCTCTCTGCATATTATATATACACAAATTACAAAAGCGCCGTTAAATATTCGCACGAGATTGACCAAGAAGAAAAAGAAAATGAAGAGGGGGACAAAGACCGTGCAAATACCAAGCATAACCCTCCTACTCCTCCTTCTATCTTTCCTCCCTCATACTCGATGTTTCCCCCGTCCTTGGGGCACTCACATATTTAACGCTACCAGAGTAGCAACCACTTTTAGATTTGGGCAATGGCAGGCGATACAGAAGCAGCGCAGGGACCCTTGTTTTCATTCAATCACGAAGTAAGGCGATTGTTGACAATAATCGACGAGGACACTATCGCCACTCCCATAACGAGTTCGTTGTCCATTTCTACTATAACGAAGAATAGCGCTTTAGACGATTTATTTCGTCAACAATCATCCCTAGGGGAATGGATTCTCTCGACGGCAGACTTTCTTGTGCGCCACACAGCGGGATATGGTCATCTTGTACCGACAACCATAGGAGAATTCCGACGTAACAATATCTTCAACCCAAGTAGCATTGTGTCTCCATTAACAGAGCTTTTATCGACGACGAGAAGTATTCCAATACACAATATTCGCACGCCGTTAGACGATGACAAAGAACGACCCGGCTACTTACCCAACTATTCGTCCCATCTGCTGCCAAATACGTCACCACGAGTGGAGTATACGATTGAAACTTCATTCCGACCTTCTGTGTATCTAATGGTACCTGGCCTGGTAAAACAGTGTACCATCAAGAAGACGGGGTATGGGTTCTTGGCTGCAAATGTAGTACAGTATAATTTTTTACAAGCGATGCAGGGAAGGTGCTATGCCGATTGCGTTGCAGCGATGCCACAATACAAACAGACTGTCCAACGAAGTTCCTATTCGAATATGTGTCTATCGGATAAAGTTACGTATTACACGTGGCGAATAGTTCGTCAACAGTCTTTAGGCCAACCTCGTCGCAGTAGTGGTCAGCATTTACCTAGTGTAACGGAATATCTGAAACACACTCCGTCTGACCAACTAAATAAAGATGGGTTTATTATCATTATAGACGAAATGTCGTTCAAAGAGCTGGGAAACGGCCAATTAATTATCGGATTGCAAACCCATCCGAAAATCGAGTTTACGAAACAACGATCGTCAAAGTTTGTGACAGACACTTGGAAATTAGATACCTACTTTGTTATACCCATTGACCTTTGCAAGAAATGGCAGCAAGCTACGTATTCGACAGATGTATCGACAGATGTATCGTTAAAAAGACAAAAGTTGTTCATTTGACGACACATGATGCCGCGACATTACCAATAAAAGACCAATAGTATACAAGTATGCGTATTTTTTGTCACCCCACAGCTAGTCGCAGGTACTCGCCCCGATACATCGGAGCTCGAGATAAAAAAGTTGAGAGTAAAAAATACTCGTAACGTATTAAACGAATACCTGTATCATTCACCCCCACTCCCATGTTACGATATCACCCCCACTCCTACATCTATACCTACTATATACTAGGTAGTCGTTGGAGTTATTCTTTAGTGTCCACAAGAAGTTTGATGGGGGAGGGTGTTATTATTATTATTATATATATTTATATATATAATAATAATAATGCGATTACTGTATAGGTAGCTACATAGGTCTAACGTGTTTCTGAAAGAAGAAACTCTCGGCGCTCGAGAAAAAAAAAGTTCCGAGGGAAAAAGTTGCCGAGCGAACGACTTGCTAGTTGTAGTCCTAAATAAAATCTTCTCGTCCAGAGATCCTGGAGCTCGGTAACAATAAAGTTTAGAAAACATTTCTCGTCCGAAGATCTCAGAGCCCAACAACGAGAAAGTTTAGAAAAAATTTCTAGTCCGAAGATCCCGGAGCTCGAGAAAAAAAAGTTCAGAGCGAAAAAATAAATGTCCTATCAAACTATGACGTATATTCTTTACCCTCACTCCTACGTTATGGCATTACCCGCACTCCTACATCTATACCTTGTGGCGATTGCACACCTGCTCACCATTTTCAAGATAATTAAGTAGGTACTGATTGACAGCATGAGACCTACAAATTCTGCCAAAGTTATCAATTCCCAATGATCAAACAATAATAACCACCGATAAAATGCAAACGTACCTGAAAGTAAATGGGATGCTTCTGTAGAAAAGAAAAGATGTCCATTCCCATAAAATTACTAATGAAAACAAATAAATTTAACGAAGAAATGAACGGCAGTTTCCCATCATCACCAAAACCTGAAGATGGAAAGAGTCGCCACCTATGGAGAGGCACGAGAACCCCTATTGCGGCGGAGAGAGAGATGCGGAGGCGCCCTAGCGGCGGACCGGCGAACGGACGATGATACACGGGATTCTCGCTAGAGGGCAGCGCGGGATGAAGAACAAAGGACTCTACCGAGCATCCCACACGACGGAAATTTACTCGGTCATTCAGATTAACTGACTAGTGCAAGCTTCAACCCCTAAGGATCCACAAAGGAGTTATAACTTATTCCATTGTGAAATCCAAATATTTTTTGAACAGATTGAAATATAGAAGAAGAACCTCTTATCAATCTCTGCCAATTTAGAGAGAACATCATAAAAAGAACTGACTAATATACATTTATTCTGGAAATTACAATCACTAAAAAAGGGAAATTAATACCAAAGAGGCTATACTGAAGTTCTATTCAACATGCATACCAGAAGTTCCTGCTTCCTGTTTACTACTGAGATTATAGCTGAAACTCCAGTCCAGATTCCTGTTCTGTTACTGAGTTAATAGCTGAAGTTCCAGTCCAGACTATTCTTCGAAGTTCCTGCTGAAATCCCCACAGAAGGGTGAATCAAGATTTTTACCAGAAGTTCCTGCTTCTTTAATTTTTTCTGAGTCATAGCTGAAGCTCCAGTCCAGATCACTTCAAGAAGTTCCTTCTAACATCTCTACTCAAAGGTGGAATTCAAAGTCCTATCAGAAGTTCCTGCTTCCCACTGGGTTCACAGCTGAAGTTCCAGTCCAGATTACTACAAGAAGTTCCAGCCAACATCTTCCCTGAAGTTCCTGTCAGATGCCGATAACCTTCCAAGAAGCTAGGATAATTAAATGATAGGGTCTGATTTGTTAGAAAAAAGTTCAGAGCGAAAAAATAAATGTCCTATCAAACTATGACGTATATTCTTTACCCCCACTCCCAATGTTACGACATTACCCCCACTTCTACATCTATACCTACTATATACTAGGTAGTCGTTGGAGTTATTCTTTAGTGTCCACAAGACGTTTGATGGGGGAGGGTGTTATTATTATTATTATATATATATTTATATATATATAATAATAATAATGCGATTACTGTATAGGTAGCTACATAGGTCTCGGCACTCGAGAAAAAAAAAGTTCCGAGGGAAAAAGTTGCCGAGCGAACGACTTGCTAGTTGTAGTCCTAAATAAAATCTTCTCGTCCAAAGATCCTGGAGCTCGGTAACAATAAAGTTTAGAAAACATTTCTCGTCCGAAGATCTCAGAGCCCAACAACGAGAAAGCTTAGAAAAATATTTCTAGTCCGAAGATCCCGGAGCTCGAGAGAAAAAAAAGTTCAGAGCGAAAAAAATAAATGTCCTATCAAACTATGACGTATATTCTTTACCCCCACTCCCATGTTATGACATTACCCCCACTCCTACATCTAAACCTACTATATACTAGGTAGTCGTTGGAGTTATTCTTTAGTGTCCACAAGACGTTTGATGGGGGAGGGTGTTATTATTATTATTATATATATATAAATATATATATAATAATAATAATGCGATTACTGTATAGGTAGCTACATAGGTCTAACGTGTTTCTGAAAGAAGAAACTCTCGGCGCTCGAGAAAAAAAAAGTTCCGATGAAAAAAGTTGCCGAGCGAACGACTTGCTAGTTGTAGTCCTAAATAAAATCTTCTCGTCCAAAGATCCTGGAGCTTGGCAAAGTTCCGAGCGAACGACTTGCTAGTTATAATCCTAAAATAAAATCTTCGAGTACAATTCGATACCTTTTGACGTTAACGTCGACGATGGTGGCTACATGAGGTCGATATTCATTCGCAGCAAAAGTATCCAAATGGCTGCATTGGTACGTCGAGGGTTAATGAAAAATACAACCATATATTTATAAATATTTAAAAAGTGCTTTTTATTTGTCGCTATTTTCAATCTCAATTAAAATTATGGGTACTTTTCTGCTGAAAAACAATGCGAGGTTTGCCAGTATGACTGATGACATTTTTATTTTCATACAGTTCTAGGCGGTAGTGGAGGAGGAGATGGGGATATCCTGTTTGTAGCAAACGAACAGTCACCGAACGTTACTCGTCGCTGACGATTAGGTTTTGAAGGTTCTTCTCCAGGCTCTTCTTGATTTATAGGAGATGCCGATATTTTCATCCCGTTGACAGTTACTGTCGTTATTGGAGGAGAATCGGCCGACGAAGCTGCGGCAGTAGACGGCGGCGGTGTATGCAATATAAGGCTGTCGATAAAAGACGCCTCTCCTACGTGTTTCCCTCCTCGCAAAGACGACAAAGGTGGAGATATACGAGTATAAAGTCCTGCTCTCCCTCCTTTGTCATTAATATTCTTTATACCGTTATTTTCAAGGGAAGAAGTAAAATGCGAAGACAACTGTGGTTGCTCGTTTGTGGCATGCTTCTCCGTGGGCAAATATGGTATAAATGCTGATGGTAGCGATTGCGCTGGCGTATGATAGTACTGAGAAGTATTGTTGTTGAATTCGTTGGCTCCCCGGGTGATGGTTAATAACGCTTCGATGTTACATAATTTCTCAAACATGATATTGGCGAGTGAATAGTCGACAATACACGTTGGGGAAGGAAGAGGATGAGACATAGGAAGAGAATATACCTGTTGCGGCGGAAAAGAATACAACTGTTGATGAGGTTGAACGTGAGTAGGAGGACGATTGGCAAGAGAATTACCGTGGTAATGATGATACGGATGTTGGAGAAATTCTGGTGTGCTCTGAACGGAGGATGGGTAGTAATAATTCGTAGTGCCGGTGCTGCCTGCGAAAGAAGAGGCAAAGATAGGTTCTTCAACTCCGCCTCGAGGAAACTGTCCTTCTTCCTGATAAACACCACTTCTTCCTCCGCCAACTCTCGCGTTGCTTATCGGACGGAAGGAAGAAGAAGACAAAGTCACTGACGATGGATTGACGAAAGAAGGCCTCATGGTCCAATCAGCCAGGGGATACAACTACCAACATACACCACGAAGACTGAAGATTTTGACGAGTGACGTCTCGGGTTTTATTGGCCGGTCCACTCACCCCCTCTTTATTTTCACAGTCGAGTTGGTCTGAATGGTCTCTCTTTCTGCACGTGTTCCTTGGAGCGAGTGTGTACCGTGGAAGAAACGGGCAATCGCGGTGCTGATGTAGACGTATATTGTAGACATTTGCGAAATGAATTTTCTCGGAACTTTATGTTTTTTTCACAGTAATCATGGAACGGACGTGTACATGACACCCGAAAGCCTGAAAAGGGCGCGGTGGTGTTCAAAATGCACGTTTTCCACCCAATCGTTTCACCCAGACAGGTTGATATAGCGAGAGTCGTAACGGCTGTATCGGCCATTCCTAGGAAAGTTGAACGCCTCCTGCATGTTAGTATGTACGTTTATATCGTAATCAACGAATCCGTCGTAATTGAGTAATATTTTATATAAATATCGACACAACTTCAGCCCATGTTTCGTATCAAGCACTATGGTATCGGAATTGACGTCGACCAGTCGTGTGCAACTGTGTAAACACGGCTGAGCGTCGACGAGTTTCTTGCTCTGTCGTCTATCTGCCATGTCACAAACTGCAAACAGTTTCGTGGCAACAAATTCTCCTTCGACGCTGATTTTCCCAGAACTGATAAACGTCGACTCTCCTTTGTCTTTAACTACCATGGCTCTCGGTATATTGCTGCGAGAAATAAATATACTTTGTATAGAATTTAGTGTAACAGCCTCTTGGCCGTTTTCTAAATAAAAACGAAATTCCAAATAAGACGACAGTGTTTTATTGCCAATCACGTTGCTAATTATAACAGAGCTCTTTGTCGCCATAATGTCACTCGGCGACTGAATCTCAGTGGATGATAATGACGATATCCACGAAGGCGGTTCCTATTATACCACAGCGGCTCTTCCCCACTTCTTCTTGGTGAGGGTAATGTCTCGTATTTTCGTCCTTTGTTTATTGGGATTATTTATAACTCTGACATTATCGATGATTTACGTGAAATTATGCGTATTCTTTGACTTGGCCCATGTAGTATATAGCGAGGGTTCCGGAGACAGTCAACGACGACTATGTTTGGGGGATGAAACTGAATTACTGACCCTTCGTGCCAATTTGAGAAAATATCGAAATGGTCACTTCGTACCCAAACGTAGAGACGTTATTAGCGAACCGTTTTATATCTATTCGGAAAGCGCGAAATACAATTTACCCGTAACTACCTTTCGAGAAGCTTTCAAGACCGTGTTTTTCTGAAGATCCGGCAAAAATGGGCCTCTCTCATCCCTCCCTCCAACAGCTTCCTTCCAGTTTAGTTTAAGAGGCCCTCCTTTTTTTTATCATTACGTCGGGGATGTTCAAAGGAGAAGCTACACCACCGGTCCTGTCTATATCTTCAAACAGCTAGCATATCCTTGCTCCAGGCACTTTCCACCGACACAACAACGCAAACTATAGACTACCGACAAAATGTACGCGATGGGTGATTTAAAAATGGGGGCTCCGGAGGCAGTGTCGAGGATTGACGTAAAACAAAACACGACCATGTTTGAACGCATTCGAGAAGTATATAGCGACAATGACAAAGTGGACGATGTGTTATATATGCACTTGGCTTCAGTCAAATTAAATACTCCGGTCGACATATTGTGGTCTGATTACCACGATGATGACAATATATCATCCTCCCCAGCTGCCCCATGTGCATCATCATCACCACCACAACTCGCTGTACGGCACCCGTCGACAACTATGCGCCTTTTCCCGCACCAATCGAATTTAGTGCGCCATCTCTACAAGTTGGAAACTCAAAATATGACATGGCAGCGTGTCCACGAAGCTGTATTTATCGGGATCGGAGAAATGTCGGGCTTTGGTAAAACGCACGCTATGATATCATTTTGTTTAACGAATGACTCGACTCAATTGAACTGCGTGACAGCTCCGGTCAAATTAATCCCTCAGTGGATATCAGCGTTGAAAGATTTCAACGTTCCCGATGATATATGGGAATGTGTTCATTCGGAGAGTTCGATGAATCGGTTATTTACACGGCTGAACACCAATACTGCAAGCAGCACTAGCATTCCTTCTCCTCGGATCGTTTTGGTCAGCTCTACAATGATCGCCAGTTTCAACGGGAAACTGCGAACTCTCGATCGTGATAATCGTCGTATTGTGTTCGACAGATTAATAGTCGACGAGATAGATTCGTTAGAGCCAAAATTTTTCAATCAACTGCTACTCTACGCACCAAGAATCGATAAAAAATACTACAATTTCTGTTACGGGATGAGCAATACTATGTTCCAATTGGATATCGAAGGGAATCCCTTGCGCAATCCCCGAAATCGTTCGTATTTATCCGACGATCCCATCCACAGAAATCGGCACTCGTACTACGACAGCGTAAGACGATCTCACGTATTTTGGGCATATAAAAAATTAGTCGTTCATCATCCATATTCGATACTACGTCATTATACAAATGGTATCGCATCTTGTTGTCTTTTTCAAGAACTACGGATACCTTCTCCTGCGAGCCTTCCACTAGACAGAGTTATCTTCCCTCAAACCTGTCTGCCAGAGAGCTCAGAAAAAACGACGTTGCGTCTATCCAAGTTGTTATTGTCACGAATGATGGGAAGCAAAAATCAGACTAGTAAATTTATGACCACCCATGTCAGAGAGCTCAATTTTATTCTCAAATCACTCGCAAGACACGTCACTGGGAACGGAGTTGATATGCCCAAAAGATTATTGGATATCGCGAGAACGCTTAGTTCGCTCAAGATCAACCCCAACCGTGCCTATGAAAAAACGATGCAAAAGCTTAAACTCAAGATAGAGCAACTGGGCTACATGACAGCGGGTCCTACGCCCTTATTGGAACGAACAAGGGCGGCAGTTTCAGACGTAGAAAAGGCGTATAATACACTCGCGATATCTACAGAAAAACTAAAAACTGCTCAAAACAACTTACTAACAGCCCCCGTCACTTGCGGGATATGTTTGAACAATAAAATGACCCAAGACTATCTAGTCGCGACGTGCTGTAGATTCGTCATATGCCCGACGTGCTTTTTTACGTTGGCCAAAGAAGCCTCGTGTCCCCAGTGTCGCTGGAAAGAGTTCAAACACAAATGTAATTTAGTTTACTTCGCGAAAGAAGATGCCAATTATTTTCGTTTATCAGAATCGTGGAATCAATACAGAGAAATATTCCGCGCTATACACAGCGACAACAGCAACGTGGCTGCAAGAGAAGCGCTACAATTGATGCCTCGGAATAAAGTAGTGATATTCACCCCCACGAAAGATATAGTGGATTTCTTGACCTATTGTCCAGAGTACAAGAACAAATTTCACGTTATCCGCAACTCGTTCGAAGAAGTTTGTAAATATTTACCCGCGTTTCAAACCCCTTCCTCCTCTCCAGTTTATATTCTAGTGTTCATCTCTAAAACATTATCGGATTATGTCGGTTTGGATCTAAAGGCAGCTACTCATCTCATCAATCTGCATTCAAACATTTCAGTTTTGCAGTTTGATCAAATACTCAGCCGAGCTTATCGTCTCGGGCGAGTAGATCAATTGCACGTTTATTCATACAAATATATATCCTTCGAGACCTACTACAGCGAGTGGCATCGAGACACCAACCAGAAAAGCGAAGATGGCCCTCGGTCCCCCTTGACTCGACTCGAATATTCGCCTTCACACCTTAACAATACAGCCATGATGGGGCAAGTTTTTAGCAAATGTAGGAAACATGTACCAACGAATGTAATCCCATTCATCAAGTTTGTCAGCGATCATTACCGAAAGTGATCATACACGAGAGAAGCTACTTGGCCCTATGTAGACTAGGGCAAGATGATGACGGTAGATGCCCACCATCACAAGAAGAAAACGACACGACGTACAATGAAGATGAAACAACAACATCCACAAACACCCGTGTACATTGTATATCGTGTAATAAAGCCAGCGTTGTCTCCCATTCTATTTGACATCTTTAATTGCCACCCTACCCCTATATGCAATGTGAAATCTAGCGATAAGAAATCTGTAGATGAGAAGATTTTTTTCTCGAGCTCCGAGAGTTTCTTTATTCGGAACATGTTGGATCTAACTACCTTTCCAAAAAAACTTCCTATAGAAATGTCGGAGCTGAAAGTATTTGTGAAGATTGGGGGATGATTCCAGAGCTGGTGATGGTTTGGCAAAAGGAGGAGACTACAAGCACTGATATACTACCAAACTGGCCCCCTCTCAGCTCTTCATTGCACACCACTTTCAGAGTTAGATGTAGATTGCTAATCCCACTTATAGGCACTCATGTGCCTATATAAAGGAGCTTCTGTTTGGCAAAGTCAGTCAGTGTTCAGCTGAGCCATCCTACAGTCGAGATTGTCTTGTCGCGAGTTTTTGTTGATATCAAATCAGTGTAGAAATGAGTAACCAAGGAGATTCACAGTTATACAGCTCCTTGTATGCCATGAAAGATGTATTAGTGCGCCGTTTTCGCGAATTCGCTGCTGAATATACATGCATGCCGTTTACCCCCGAGCCTCTGCAGAGGGGTACACAACTAGGTGAGCCGAAAAATGAACAAACGCCGAATGCTTCCCTCTGTCATCACGCTCCCGTGCCACATGCCATTCAAGTTCACATTGACTTGCCAGCTTCTCCGGAAACTATGCAACCGAAAGGCAATTTTATTCACCGTACCATCGCAAAACGGCCTACCATCACAAAACGGCCGAGCAGAGTGCGAAAGATTCCGCAGGAGGAATTCGATCAAGTAATGAGATATGTAAATACGCCTCAGTTTGTAAGTAAACCTCATCCAAACTTCAGCCAAATGAATCCACCGCGATATAACCCTGCTCTTACATCGCTGCCATCCTGCTCCAGTCAATCAGAAACGCGGCAGCGTTATGACAAGGTTATTAGCGACGACCATATCACCTTCTCAAGGGAGCCAGCAGGAAATCGCGAATCGGACTGGAAATTGGATCCTTTGTATCTAGAATTTGTGTGGAATGTCCCCTGCAGTGTTGCTCACACGAAAGAAAACTTCGAATATTGGAAAGGTAAACGAAATTCTGATACATCGCGGCCATCCTGCTCCAGTCAATCAGAAACGCGGCGGCGTTATGACAAGGTTATTAGCGACGACCATATCACCTTCTCAAGGGAGCCAGCAGGAAATCGCGAATCGGACTGGAAATTGGATCCTTTGTATCAAGAATTTGAGTGGAATGTCCCTGGCAGTGTTGCTCACACGAAAGAAAACTTCGAATATTGGAAAGGTAAACGAAATTCTGAGTAATCGTAGAATCTCACGTTTCTCTGCTGAGGTCACATGCCGTTTACCCCTATCCACTGCAGGGGATGACACAACTAGGTGAGTCGACAAATGAATCCACCGCGATATTACCCTGCTCTTACATCGCTGCCATCCTGCTCCAGTCAATCAGAAACGCGGCGGCGGTATGACAATGTTATTAGCGACGACCATATCACCTTCTCAAGGGAGCCAGCAGGAAATCGCGAATCGGACTGGAAATTGGATCCTTTGTATCAAGAAATTGAGTGGAATGTCCCTGGCAGTGTTGCTCACACGAAAGAAAACGGCCGAGCAGAGTGCGAAAGATTCCGCAGGAGGATATCGATCAAGTAATGAGATATGTAAATACGCCTCAGTTTGTAAGTAAACCTCATCCAAATTTCAGCCAAATGAATCCACCGCGATATTACCCTGCTCTTACATCGCTGCCATCCTGCTCCAGTCAATCAGAAACGCGGCGGCGTTATGACAAGGTTATTAGCGACGACCATATCACCTTCTCAAGGGAGCCAGCAGGAAATCGCGAATCGGACTGGAAATTGGATCCTTTGTATCAAGAATTTGAGTGGAATGTCCCTGGCAGTGTTGCTCACACGAAAGAAAACTTCGAATATTGGAAAAGTGAACGAAATTCTGAGTAATCGTAGAATCTCACGTTTCTCTGCTGAGGTCACATGCCGTTTACCCCAGAGCCTCTGCAGAGGAGTACACAAATAGGTGAGTCGAAAAATGAACAAACGCCGAATGTTTCCCTCTGTCATCACGCTCCCGTGCCACATGCCATTCAAGTTCACAGTGACTCACCAGCTTCTCCGGAAACTATGCAACCGAAAGGTGATTTCCACGTCACTCTTCTGTCGAACAGCCATAAGTAATACATTGTTACCAATGTGTAGTTTTTGAATCTACGTTTTCTGTGGTCATTCGAGAGAACAATTTTATTTGTATGTCAATCCATTCGGGACGAATATATCATGCTTTTAAGTGTTATTTATTTTTGACTCTATACCAAACCCCTTCCAGAGTGGTATTTAGCGTTTTTGGACAGAAGAGGGTTGTTTGGCAACCCAGCAGTGTAACGTCAGATGGGAACTTTTTTTACTCTCAAGCTCCGAGATATTGAGACGAGAAGAAGTTTTCTCGAGCTCTGAGAGTTTAATCTTTCGGAAATTAGTGTCGAGTAAGGTCATAACCCAAGAATGGGAGTAAATGATACTGGTATTCTTTTCGTAAGTGACAATTATTTTTCACTCTGACCCTTTTCCTCTCCAAGATCTTCGGACGAGATTTTATTTTAGAATCTATAACTAGCGAGTCGTTCACTCTCTCCGAGATCTTCGGACGAGAAGTTTTTTTTCTCGAGCGCCGAGAGTTTCTTCTTTCAGAAACACGTTAGACCTATGTAGCTACCTATACAGTAATCGCATTATTATTATTATATATATATATACATATATATATAATAATAATAATAACACCCTCCCCCATTAAACGTCTTGTGGACACTAAAGAATAACTCCAACGACTACCTAGTATATAGTAGGTTTAGAAGTATGAGTGGGGGTAATGCCATAAAAAGCAGGAGTGGGGATAAAGAATATACGTCATATTTTGATATGACATTTTTTCGCTCTGAACTTTTTTCTCTCGAGCTCTCAGACTCTGAATAGAAATATAAACAAACAAATTGGCACAATGAATGAAAGGCGAGAGAAAAATAAAGGTAGATGGGAAAATTATTCGTTTATTTCGAAATGTACATGTATGCATAACGATAACTTATTGTTTGTCATATAGCCTTCTAGATCTTAGGTCTAGTAAGCTGTTTTGTGGAGATTTTTTTTTTCAAGGGCCTGGTGGTGAGTGATTTCATGCGATTCACGAGTCGTACCAGTGTGTTCGACATTGTCGTTGTTGCCAGCTGCTTGGACAGAGAAAACACGTTGTCATCGCTTTTGTATCCTCGTTTACTACGCACCGTAGAGCGCGATAATATCGTGAAGCTGTTGGTGGGAATAGCGCCGACGGCCACCAGTCCGTGTTTTCTACATATTTCGCGCAATATTTCGTCTTCAGTCGAGTAACAGCAAGACAGCATCATACTGTCATCGTTGCTCATTTCTCCGAGCTTTTGCACCAGGGTTTTGTAGAGTTCCTTGTGGGCTGCCGCTATTGATCGACTCAATGCGTTGCTGCGAGAGGACCAGAGGTAGTCAGAAATCCTTGCTTCTTTCGTGATCGATTTTGAAATGTGGTCACCATCGCGCGTGCAATTATGCACGTTATTGGTATGATGACTGCGGGTGATACCTTTTGTGGGGAACCAGAAGTCAGCCACGTACCTGGCGATGATTTGGTCGTTGGTGGTCATCTCGGTGAACAATGTTGTTGGAGGTGACAAACCCAAGTAAAACCTCTGTCTTGTCGAGAGGACGGTCGTTTCCTCACCGCCACCATAGACTAGAGTGGGGGTATAGCCACACATCTTGGAACGCCGTTCTTCATCTTGAGCAGTGATATCACGGGACAAAGAATGTTGGGATTGTCACGTCCCTATTTGCCCCCTGGTAGATCGTAGGTCGAACTTGAAATACTCTCCCAGGGAAGAAGCGGCAAAACTCGTAGTTTTTATCATTGAATAAAAGGTATCACCTCTGCTTGTCGTACTGCTGCTTTTTTTATGTTTTCCAAATGACGCAAATGAGCAGTGGTTCCCAGTGTCAGTTGGCACGAAGAGAACCAATCCAAGGCTTTACACTCTAACAGGTCTACTAGCGCTAGTTCATTAGAGCAACACCCGCTCCCGGCGTGAGCTGTAGTGGTGATTTTATACATTTTGTGATAAATTTCCCTACACTGATCCTCGTCGATCGTTGTACAAATAGTACGAGTATGGGCTATTATATTGGGTTGGAAATTCGACATGAATGTTTCTATTACCATAGGCGCTCGAGACAATCTCATCAGCGTTCGAGGTATACTGTATAGCATATACAGTTCGCAAATTTTCTCGAGGTCGACTCTTCCGCCCTGGTATTTTTTTGTTCGTCCTCGTATTAATTTTACACTGTTTTGCGTAATGTTGCAGAATACCATCAGTATTTCTTGGCGGCTGTACAGACTACAACAGCAGCTGGGGCCACTAGACACGGCGAAAAACAGAGAAGGGTGCGAAGGAGATGACGATGGTTGCGGTGATAATAAAGGTGGCGACGAATAACTTTGAACGAGCCGTTTCCTTTTTCGAGAAGAGTTTGACAAATCTCGCCACGTTGTTGTTGTTGTTGTCGAAGTAACAATACTGGCTTCACCTCGAGACGATAAAAAGTCCTCGTCGTCGATCGTGAAGTTTTGAATGTGTGAACTACCGTGGCATTGTCCATGGTACAAATAAGGCGATGTATCTCCAGCGGGTCGTTGTATCGGTAGATATTTGTAAGTAGACGGTGTCAAATAATAATCTCTCCCTCCATTTAACTTTATCTGAGTGTATGTTTCGCACACACCTTCTTCATCGTCATCCATACCAACGGATTCATATGGATCTAATACAGGCGTAATTGTAGTTGTCGTGAAGCTCGTCACGACTACGGGCGTGTTGGAGTTTAATTCGCTATAACGAATAGGAATATTAGTAGTAGCGACGTTGGTGGTCACAGCGGGAAGATCGGTAGCGACAGTGGTGGTCACGGCGGGAAGATCGGTAGCGACAGTGGTGGTCACGGCGGGAAGATCAGTAGCGACAGTGGTTGTCACATCCAGGATGTAACTTAGTTTGTCGTCATCTACGACATTTTCCAGTAGATGCTTTCGGTCGTCGGAATGCTCGGTAACATTGCCGTCATGAGTTCTTTTGGAATAATTAAAAAAAGGAGGAAGCGAGGGTGCACAATACAGTTCATTGTCGGAGGGATAACCTTCTATCGGAGGGAATAACGAAGGCAGTCTTTCGAAAATAGAGCCTTGCAATACTCCCGAAGTCGAGGATGATGGCGAAGATGGGATATGGTTTAGATATGTACGTACCAACGCATCTATATTATCCTCGGCCATGGTAGCTATCTCTTGCTCGGGTTGTGAGTGCGTGGGTTGCAGAAGGTGTGCTGTAGTCCGCATCTCTTGTGACGTAAGGAACTTCTCCAATGAATGGGCCAGCCTCCACTGGCAAGCAAAACTGAACTAACTAGAAGGCTTGACTGGTTCTCTCTTTTATTGAGCTGGCCTGGTGGACTAATCAATGTAATCTCAGATGTACATATTTACCTTTGAAGGCCTAGTGACAAGCTGAAATGGGTGAAAAATTACCCGAGCACATCTTGTGTGTGATGACTGGTGGACATTTTCTCAAAGAAACAAAGCATTCAGATTCTTGTTCTGGTGCATCTGCAGCCCGGTCACAACAATCCCAGTCAGCTGCAAAAGGCAAAGTGGCCTCTGAGGGGTCTTCCCTTCTTCCTCCTTTTCCTTTTCCATTTCCTCTCTTGGTTGTATATGAGGGGCGCCGTGATTTAGCCTGGGCTCAGTCCGTGTTCATTTCTTCCGTGTTTCAGTGACGAAGCAACATAGTAGAAAATGTTTCAAGCAACAACAACGAGCCGTACAAGTTTCAAATCGATCCCGATTGAACAAATAATCGAGGATATCCGTACTAGTCCTTACTCTAGGCAGAAGAAGGTGTTGCACAAATTTATCGAGGCGATAACTAATTCGGACGAATTTGACACTGAATACGCTCAAGACCTCTTTGTGTATATTGTAGTTCAAAATATGGTGAACAAACTGGCACGACTACCTAGTTGCAACAACAGCGGCAATTCTGCTGAGCAAGTAGGACCAAAAACGGAAGAAAACACCCGAGACGACGTACGCACAGTGATCGACACACTATATCTGTTGTTATTCGTTGCTACGATATACTCGTGGGACGAAGTATTCGAGTGTATTCTCGATTATGTGGTCGAAAAAATATCCTATATTCGGGACATCCTTTTTGTCGATGAGCGGGCACTCACCCTCAGGGGGTTATTGTTTCGCATGATCGCACGATACGCTCTCACAAAACAAGCGCATGTTCTAGTTGTCAAATATTGCGTGCCAATATCCGAGCTTTGCACCTTGCTAGATCGTAAGATCCCTCGGTGCAGTGCTCTGGTGTACGATAGACTACTTTTGGATCGCGGTCCCCATTTCACGCAGTACGCATCACCGACGGAGTTTCGCTACAAAGGGTACACTGCCGATGAAACTGGGATGCGGGCGGAATTATTTATTCGAACGATTCTGGAACGAGCTGACTTGCTCAAACATAAAATGAGAATTACGTTTCACACGGAGGCGATGTTGGGTAAATTGGAACAAGACACGGATGACGAGGAGTGTGAATGGGATACCATAGATGGAGATCTATTCGACATAATGACGCGCTACTACGCGAGTCATCTTCCTGCGACGCAATGTTTTACCCTTTCCGACGTTCACCCATATTATTTCCTAAAGTTTTTGATACATCTGAGCGAAAAAGGGGAAATGTGGGATCCAACGCGATATAACCATAAAGCTCCGTCTGAAATACACATGTTCAACTCGGAGGTTGCTTGGACGTATTTATCAAAATTCGCCGTCAGATTCAATTTCTCTGACATGCGGACATCGTACTATTCATACGAAGAAGATGGAAATGGTGACAACGACTACGACAATTGCGTCACCATTTATAAAACCAACTACCTGTACTTGAATACATGGATGTGGTACAAATTTTACGTACATTGGCTAGCCGTGTCGGCGACGAGGACAAATATCGACAAGGTAGAGCCATCGATCAACGACGACGGAAAATCGTACAACCTGTTGGAAATGGCAGTATTTTCGAGAGATCCTATTCTGGTGTGTTGTATACTGGAAGGAAATGATTGGATAGAAGGAAATGACAACGACCCGAATCCACCGCCGATATTATTTGAAATTGGAAATCCTGTTTTAGACGATATATGCAATTGCTCGAGAGCGCAAGGGTCAGAACCTCGTGGATTCGACTCGTTGCTTCGCTTCATTAGGCACGCATTTTTTGCACACTGCACCGACGATGAATTTATAAATGTTACAAACGAGTGTGCTGCGAGCGTGTGCAATGGCGTCAACAGCAAGTTATTCGAGTTAGTGAGGGCTATCATTAACCATACTCTATCTGCCTATGCACCGTATATTTTGGGTAAGCCAATGATCAGAAATTTCAAAGTTCACATCATCCATAAACTTTTGAATATTTCGCCCGAAACTGTTGATATCCCCTTGGCTGTACCGAGAAAAATTATATATTTCAGTTCATCGCGGCCGTCGGCAATGAAATGTCGACTACCGTCGGCAATCAATCACGAATCGGATTGGATATGTCTACCCTCTTCTGCTCAACAACTATTATTGAGACTATTGCATTGAGGCGTCTGTGAAAATGAAAACATTTCCGATATATCTATATATTTATTTTGTAATAAAAAGAACAAATTTTGTCCTATCTAGGTGTATGGTACTTATTTTTCAAACATCTTACACCCAGCCCCGACCCAATTATCTCCCCAAAAGGGGCGAGATAACCGTAAGGTACTACATCACTGGGTGTAGAGACCGATAAAAAGTGTATAGTTACACCTAGGCTAGCAGTCAGATGATGGGTGGTGTGTGCCATGGCGACAGTATTCTACAAAACATCCGGCAGCGTTTCGTAGCATCGTAGATCCTTTGTCAGGCGCTTCGTCTTCGTGGACCCTTTGGTTACCGCGTCTACGGTGCTCTGTAAACTCGATGTATGAGAAAAGGGGTTGTCGTAGGTGGAACAATTCTTCGGCAACTCCGAATTCGAAGGCAGGGATGTCATTCCTGGTTCATCCGGCAACGTAGACTTCATTCTTTTTTCAGCTTGTCCTTCTTGAGCTTGTAGCGATACCAAAACAGCCTGTACGTAGCTTTGGTAATCGGCCGAATCAGAATAATTATTATAATACGTTACGAATCCTTCGTTTAGCGGGACTTCGGTATCTCCTCTAATCAACTTCAAGTCTATCCCGGTCCGCGATAACTTTTCGCTTAGAATAGAGTAATATTCAGGCAATTCCTGAAGTTTGCTGAAATGTTTATAATTGATAACGTTGTCTAAAGAAAACGTTGAATTATGGCATTTCAGAATGTTGTCCAACTCGGCCGTGTTGATTACGGGCAAATATTTTCCATCGCTATCCATTATGGCATGACGTCGTTGTTGATTCACCAGGGGACAACGCAGAAGGAACTAATATTACTGGTAGGTACCTACGACAAACTTTACACGAGTAATTGAAGATCCGAGGAGGAAGGAGAGCAACAAAGACTGGAACGGGGTATTGTAAGTAGGGGTAATAAGGGACTTTTGCCCCCCCACAACAAAGTAGAGGGGGGTCCTAGAAAGGTACAGACCGTCACTCGTAGACTCACTCTTCAACAATGCCTGGTGTCCCACAATACCCCCATTCGCGGACAGACCCATTCGTATGTTGCGATCTAAAATGCTTTAGACGCATTGGTGATGAAGTTGACGGATTAGCGTGCACCGTCTGTGACCATTACGGCATTTGCGTTTGTAGGTGTGCAACGTACAGGATTTCTAAGGCAATAAACCGAATATACTTTGATGAAATCGCACGCTTGACAACTTTTTATGACTGGCCTCATACTGACCCATCCCCTACTGATTTGGCTCGAGCTGGCTTCTATTACACGGGCCGTACGGATATTTGCAGATGTCCTTTCTGCAGAACTGAGATTGGAAGATGGTCCGAAGGAGACGAACCAATCGCTGATCACGAAAGGTGGTCACCACAGTGCCGCTTTCTTCGGAACGACCGTGGGTACAATGAAGAAGAACGTGTGGACGTTCGTGGGAGCGGCGGCAACGGTGATTCGGATATAACAAACAGCGTGGAAAGTCTCAGAGGGTATGTTTGCTCCAGACGCCCACTTTTCATGGACTATGCTACCGAAGGCGCAAGGTTAGAGTCATACCTTGATTGGCCCATTTCTATCAGAGTCAGACCCAACAGGCTTAGCGATGCTGGGTTTTATTATTTGGGAAAAGGTGACCAAACTAAATGTTTTCATTGCGGAATTGGTTTAAATGCATGGAGAGATACGGACGACCCTTGGACCGAACACGCTAGACATTCCCCTAAATGTCGCTACATGCAAATGGTCAAAGGACAAGATTTTATCGACGAGATTATCAAGGCGAAGGCGGCCAGTAACGTTGCTACCACAAAAACTACTACAACTACAACCATGGCCAGTGAACCAAAGGTGGAAAAGCTGCCAGAGGGAACAGTGGCAACTTCCAGCGAAAGAATGTGCACTATATGTTTTTCTGAAGAAATTGGTGCAATATTTCTTCCTTGTGGGCATGTGGCTGCTTGCACGAAATGTGCAGTTTCGTTGATGAAATGTGCAATATGCAGAAAGGACGTGACTGGCACTCTCAGAGCATTCATAGCATGACAGCTAGTGCCACTATGACCGCTGGAGTAAACACGTCCGAGGAAACAATGTGCAATCGATACAATATTTCTTCCTCGCGGGCTCGTCATGGCTTGCACAAAATGTACGGGTTAGCTGTACTACAATAATATATATGTAATCATCACAAAGTGTGGTTTGCGAAATAAATAAATCTTAATACATTTTGGTATTGTATTCTCGATCACGCATTCTATCCTATCATATACGAGCAAGCCGTAGTAAAGTAAGATCGCCATCCAGCAACAGAAGGAATAGGTAATATGAATCACGACGACGAAGACGACCAATATTATGTAATACAATTGGGATACGCTCGATTGGTAAGCGGTATAATATTTACGAGCATATGCGCGATAGTCGCGACAATTTTCAAACAAACTAAAAAATCGCAGTGGTGGGCTAGACTAAGTGCAACGACACGTGAGAAATTGAATACAGTACGTCGTTGTTGTCACAAAATGTGTTTTGGAGAAGTGGACGATAGTAATAATAGATGTTTAATTTGCATAGAACAGTTATTTGTTTCCACAAATGAAGACGGTGACCCATCGACACGTCAGTGGTGGAAATGGTGGTGGTGGTGGCATAGGTGGCAAAAAGGAATAAACAAACGTCATTCTCTATTCGGACGTTGTTATTTGTCGAATGACGAGTGCGTTCATATAAAATATTTTCAGTTGTATTTTCATAAACATTGTTTAAAAACCTGGTTTTTATTCGATATAAAAATGAGAGCAGAACAAGGAAGAGAATTGGAAGAAGAATGGGAAGAAGGGGGAGAAGGAGGTGGCAGAGGACAAGATGGAGTCGATGGTGTATACAACAGTGGCCAAAGGCGCGGGGGAGACAGGTCGCATTTCTTGTCGCATAACCATCTATATACATCTTGCCCGTGTTGTCGATATAAAGTTACAATATGCTACTCTGAATAAATAATATTACTCGTCCGCTTCTGCTCATCGTTTGTCGCCTGCCTTAGCCCGTAACATCATAATCATCACCCTCGTCATGTATGACGCAAACGAGACATCTACTTTTACCAGTGGGAGCGAAACAGCATTCCCTGAATTGATTACCAGTTCTACAAGGTGCAGTAATCCAATGTGCAACAAACGGATGTTCAACGTGAGTAGACATAGATGCGAGATAAAACCCGGAACGTGGTTATCTCGAGAAGGAACTAGTCATAACGGACGATTCGTGCTAATACAAAATATACTACGGGTGTTCACCCGGATTTTTGTCGACGCCTCCTTCCAGCCATGTACACTTTTGTACCCTTCTTCTGTCCCAACTTTGAAAGTTTCAAAAAATCCACCAATAATACTATATCCCGACTTGGAAAAAGCTAATTACCAAAGCGACCAATCGATGATAGAAGAAGACAATTTTTATATTCCCAACATTCGTTGGACAACGAGGAGGACACTGCCTTTTCTAGACTGCCCTCCAGACGCATCTCCGCCACGAGAGGACAACGAAATTACGTTTCCAAACAACTCTCCATATTACACATTGGATGATTTGATCAACTGTAGGTGCGTTACTATAAATTCCCGATTCAACTACGAACCTTCATTTCGCTTCTGGAGCATCGACTAAACGATAGTAGGGGTAACCTGTACCTTTTCGTTTGCCCTCTGACGTCACTGGACGTTTCTGTGGGTACAGGGCGATTCGGGGGGCTATTAGGGAAGAGTATATGTTTAGCTTTAGGCTGGGGGGCGATTCCTACCTTTTTCCCTCCTGTACTTTTTCGTTTGCCCTCTGACGTCACTGTGAGTACAGGGTGAATCGGGGGCTATTAGCGAAGTTTTTTTTGTTTTTTTAGGTCGGGGCAATTCCTACCTTTTTCCTCCTGTATTTTTTCGTTTGCCCTATGACGTCACTGGACGTTTTTAAATGGAGCGAATACCAATATTATTATTATTATTATTTTTTCCTCTCCTACCTACCTACTACTCGCTGACGTCGTCACGTTGGCTAATTTTTTCTTCGTTGATTTTTGCGCTCACGGCGCGCGCGCGTCACCACAATTTCATCGTATGAAAGACGAAAAAATTTTCTCCTCAGTCCGGGGAATCGAACCCCGGGTTCTCCTGATTACGAAGCGGATTCTCTGGCATCGAGCTACGCCAGACCACGTAAGGAGAGGTGAATCTGAAGAGAGTGATACGCACATCTATACCCTTTCACGGATCCAATATGACTGCATCCACTACACCACACAAACAACTGATCCTGAGCTACTACCCGAGTTGGTTGGACCGTCTTTTGCATCGGGAACCTCACAGCATCACCTTAAATGCCAAAGCAACCTCGAATTTGGTGAATCTAATGGCCACAGTCGATGCAGTCCTTGACAAGATGAGAGATTTGACGTCATATGGTGGGGGTAGCTCTTTGGCCATTCCTCCACCTGAGGTGAATTCTACATCCCCACCACCAAATATGGGCTTTTATGTCCGTGGACTGTGCTACCCACCCTCTAGAGTATCTCGTGGAAGGATTCAGCAAGCTATCAACAGGAATACCCCAGAAGTGGAACAACGTTTGAGTGAGCTTTGCAATAGTTTTTCACCAGCACCACTTGACTCAACCAGCAACACTACCACTCCAACGGTGTCCTACAACTGCACAACACTTTTGATTGCAGTGAAAAACGTGTTGCGTTTCACAACCCAACAACAACCACAAATTGACGACTTTTTGATCTACGCGTTTCTGGGGCTTATTGTTCTACTGTTGCTTGGACTATACCTTGTAACATACATCTGCAGGAATGGGAGATCGGGCAAACGGGCAAGGAGGCGAGATGAAAGATGCCAGTTCTATGACCTCGGAGAACAATGAGACGCCTATTGGACTTAGCGAGCTTGTCCATCTACCAGCCTACCGCACCTACATGAGGTACATACCGTACATGGACTTTTGTAGAAAGATGGCAAAATTGGAGAAGCGATTGGAGAAGATTCTCGATTTGGAGTCTACTACCTGCTCTGGAGCCCACCTAGTGAGGACCTCAACTGGCAGACATTTCAACAACTGTAGTTGGGTGGCAGCGGATGGAGATGATAAAGGAGTATATGATGTTGTGGGTACTTGCCATTGTATGACTATTGCATATACCACATCTGAATGTATTAAACTACTCAATTCGATTGATTTCAATAAAATCCCTATTGTATAACGAATGCGTTTCCATTTTCTATTTTTAACCACCCCCCACTCCCTCTTGCATAGGTATAAAAGGGCCTGTCAAAGCTATACAGCCACGGTGTTTTTAGAACCACCAGTTTTTTAGAACACAGGTTAGGAACCTACGCGCATTATGAATGCTCCTCAAGCGACAGAATTATGACATGGAACATTTCAACGTTAGGAAATTTCACGTATAAATATTACGTTGGAATACTCTCTCTAAACTAATCCTCAATTTTTGCATAACCCGGCGTGTCTCCCCATGGGACGTTAAGGGTTAACTAATAACGTATAGTAGAAGATAAATATTTTCCTTGTGGCGCATCTAAACAAACTCAACCTCCAAAATGTAAGGCCATCGTAAACCTGGCCCTCTTTTTTTTTTTTTTTTTTTTTTTTTTTTTTTTTTGTTGGGATTGAAGAAAGCACAATTTCAAGACACGTTTTTATTACGTAAAAAAAAGTAAATACTAAATACGATGATATGGTCGTTATACGACTACGAGTTTGTACATTGGTATAGTACTGCAAGTTCATGTAAGAACAAAATATACACAGAAATATACAGAATTGTTATGCACAGATAGCGTTTCCCAGAGACAAACGGCTGCTGGACCCAGGCTGAAGGGGGTGTTCATCTGTCGATTTCCGAATACCTGCCGATTTCGTATAGGGTGTCGGCTACTGCTGTGAGGAATTCGTCGTCATTATTTAGATATGGCGATAGGAAGAATTGTAAACGGGGTGGTAATGATGCCAACCACATCATCCTCGTAACATCCGAGGTGAAATTTGGAAAATAGTGAGGAAGGTGTTGGAGTGGCCTGTTTTCGCTGTTTTCGTTGCTGGAGCAACGTTGGAACGTGTTTGTACGTCGAAGGTACGTACAAGTGGACCAACCGAGTATAAAGGTCGTTGTATGGGGTGGTCGATGAACTGAGATAGATATCTGACGTTTGTTGTAGAACTTTGTGATGGAGAAGAGAAACGGTTTCGCAGTACGTCATTTGTTGTGAAATCACACTCTTAGACACACGGGTAGGATCCGGCAGTTTTAGGTTATGACATGGACGAAGAGTATGTAGAGGAAGTGCGGCTGACGTGACTGTGTGAGCTGGATGTGGCATGGGCAGCGTACCCCCGAGGTTTGACCGGAGCTGTCGATTTGGAGACATTGTTGGTTGAGGGGGGACTTCTCCCTGAAACTGACGACCCAGGCTGAAGGGGGTGTTCATCTGTCGATTTCCGAATACCCGCCGATTTTGTATAGGGTGTCGGCTATTGCTGTGAGGAATTCGTCGTCATTATTTAGATATGGCGATAGGAAGAATTGTAAACGGGGTGGTAATGATGCCAACCACATCATCCTCGTAACATCTGAGGTGAAAATACCGTACGATTCGCATCGTAATTTGGAAAATAGTGAGGAAGGTTTTGGAGTGGCCTGTTTTCGTTGTTTTCGTTGCTGGAGCAACGTTGGAACGTGTTTGTACGTCGAAGGTACGTACAAGTGGACCAACCGAGTATAAAGGTCGTTGTATGGGGTGGTCGATGAACTGAGATAGGTGGCATGGGCAGCGTACTCTTGAGGTTTGACCGGAGCTGTCGATTTGGAGACATTGTTGGTTGAGGGGGGACTTCTCCCTGAAACTGACGACCCAGGCTGAAGGGGGTGTTCATCTGTCGATTTCCGAATACCCGCCGATTTTGTATAGGGTGTCGGCTATTGCTGTGAGGAATTCGTCGTCATTATTTAGATATGGCGATAGGAAGAATTGTAAACGGGGTGGTAATGATGCCAACCACATCATCCTCGTAACATCTGAGGTGAAAATACCGTACGATTCGCATCGTAATTTGGAAAATAGTGAGGAAGGTTTTGGAGTGGCCTGTTTTCGTTGTTTTCGTTGCTGGAGCAACGTTGGAACGTGTTTGTACGTCGAAGGTACGTACAAGTGGACCAACCGAGTATAAAGGTCGTTGTATGGGGTGGTCGATGAACTGAAATAGATATCTGACGTTTGTCGTAGAACTTTGTGATGGAGAAGACGTACGGTTTCGCAGTACGTCATTTGTTGTGCAACCACACTGTTAGACACACGGGTAGGATCCGGCAGTTCTAGAAGAGTAGGTAGAGGAAGTGCGGCTGACGTGACTGTGTGAGCTGGAGGTGGCATGGGCAGCGTACCCCCGAGGTTTGACCGGAGCTGTCGATTTGGAGACATTGTTGGTTGAGGGGGGACTTCTTCCTGAAACTGACTGGCGAGGTAGGAAGATAGTTGTTGGAGTTAGACTGGTGAACTAAAGAGACTAGGCACCTCCCAGCCTTTTATATATTTTCCACCTTACTCTCTCTCCTGCTCAATCTAACCCAAGATGTAATCGCCCTTCACACGCATCTCCCCCAGGAGAGGATGAACATAATCTCCATTCAACTACGAACCTTCGACTGCATACCAGTGCCTTTTTCTTTCCTCTTTTTTTTCTCTCTTGTGGTATTGAAGATGAATAGTGTCCGTTCTCACCCCGTATTTTTATTGGACTCGAGAAACGTAATACAATCGGATGCAGTGAGAGATTTTCGTATAGTACTATTTTGTAAAACGATAAACGGTGACAATGGAGATAGCAGCAATAAGGATTCAACTGTAGCGATCATCGTCAGAAACTTTGACTATTATTTCTTCGTGGGACTAGAACGAATTTCTGGAGTAGACGAGGATACTTACAGAAGAATTGGACAGAAATTGGAATCTACGTGTGTAAAGCAATACGGGAACTGGGTTAAGAACGTTCGACCTTGTAATTATCCCGGAAGATCGTTATTCGGTTTTAAACTCTCCGAAGAATACCCGGGTGAGGACGAGGTTGACCATAATGAAGAAGATCTTCTGTTGTTTAAAATTACCGTAACTTACCAAGGGTACATCAATCGTTATGAACTGGAAAGAATAGTACGACGGTCCATCGTTTCTTCTAGATTTCAAAACACAGTCGTTGGTATATACGGGATATCTTCGAGCTGGGAAACCTTATTTTTTAACGATAAACGGATTTCGGGTTGCGATTGGTTCGTCGTCAATATACCAGCTTTGCGTCATTTGTACCCCAGCGATCCGTCGTTTAAAGGCAACCGAGTGTCGGCATTTACTCGAGCATGTTGGGAAGCTGCTTTGACAGAGAGTACTACATTTGGTTGCAAAGAAATGATTATAAATTACGATCAGTTGGCATCAATCTCTGATCTGCCACAGCCTCCCTGTTCACCGACGACGAGTCTCCCCATTTTGAACGTACTCAGTTTTGACATGGAGTGTTTAAGCGAAAGTGGAGATTTTCCAGATCCCCGTATAAATCCCATTGTTGTCATCGGCTGTATTTCAGGGCAGATCACAGGGGCCACGCACCTAACTATAACACGCGAGACGATTTTCTATTTTGGTAAAGAAATAACTAAAGAACCGGATGCCTCCTCCTTAACCAAATACCCCAATGCAATTCTCGCCCAATACTCTTCTGAGGCGGCCATGTTACTCGCCTTTTCCGAGTACGTCAAGGAGTTTGATCCAGACATATTTACCGGATTCGGTGTGAATTCTTTCGAGTTTCCTTATATTTTCGAGCGAGGTAAAACGTTGAACCTACCCTCGCGGTTTTTTTCACATTTCGGAAGAGTACACGGAGAACACGGATTTGCCATCAACAACGACGGGCCCGAAGATACGCCAGCCGAGTTTTTAGAAAGCGGTTATTTCGAATGCCAAATGTGCGCAACAAAGGCAGAAACTACTGCTATTGGTTCAGGACCTCCATTTATTGGAAAACTACACGATTACTTTCTACACTTGCGCCAAGCTCACCGTATCGTTTATCACCGAGATGGGCTGTACGGTGACAGGAAAGGTACACGGTCGGTGCGTTGTATTTACTGTTTGGACAAGTATCCACATAAATACGACAACGATACTCGGACGATACAAGAATGCTGCTTTTTGGTCAACAGACAGTCGACGCGTCAACGGTCTAAAGGACCCAGTACAACGATATTGGGGCGTTTATTGATCGATATGTTATTCTACAGTCGAGAACACATACCTTCTCTGTCGTCCTATTCTTTGGATGCTGTGAGCGAAAAGATTTTAAATGAGAAAAGGTTCGAGTTGTTGCATCATAGTCATATCTCGTCGAAATATGGTTCCAACAGTGGACGTGTGGCTTTGTGTGAATATTGTTTGCAAGGCGCGGCTTTACCTTTGAAACTGCTCGATAAGCTGAACTCGCTGCAAACGCTGTGGGAATTATCTAAATTAATTGGACTACCTAAACAAAGATTGATGGATAAACGGGTAATCAACCAAAAGAACGTACTGTCCATTATAAGTAAATATTTATCCTCCTCCTTGCTCGATAGGAAATCAGAGAACCGCAGTGGCGGAAATCAACGACGACAACCACGGGTTTGGCTGATTCCTTCAAAAACTACTATGCGGAACGCGTATCCAGGGATCGAGGGAGATGGAGGAGACAGCTACGAAGGTGGATACGTCGTTGCTCCGAAGGTGGGTTATTATCGTGAAACGCCTATATTAGTTGGAGATTTCGATAGCATGTATCCTAGTTTCATCGTGGCGCACAATTTATGTTATTCCACGTTTATTTTGCCGGATTACTACGAAAAACACGCAGAAAGATTTGTTAACGTGTGCAACTGGGTGAAAGGAGTCAACGATAGGGGTACATCTTTTCATTCTTCGTCGTCGATTCCTCCTAAAATTGTGTATATACAACATCCTAAAATGAGAGAATGGAAGTTTGCCATCGGCGTTAAATCGATTATTCCTCAGATAGAAAAATCTCTGATGGATACGCGGGGTCGGATAAAAACTGAGATCGGGACTACCTCCGATCGAGATAAGCGTGTGTTACGCGCCAAAGAATCTGTTGTCAAGCTCATAGCTAATTCTTTTTACGGCGTCATGGGGATTAATTTCAAAGGGGCGATTGCACCTTTTACCATGCTAGCTCAAACGATAACTTGCCTGGGTAAACATTACAACAAATTCGTTAGAGAGTACGCTCACGCTCGAGGATATAAAACGATTTACGGCGATACGGATTCGGTAATGCTTCTACAAATACAGCAACTACCGGGGGCGACGACAGAGCAGGAGGAAACAGACGACGAATACAAACGAACTAAGGATATTATCGTATGTTTAAAGAAATGGGCAAATGAACAACGGCAACCCGCCATTGTTGGTTCATCTACTTTGACAGATTTGACGAGTCGACAAGAAATAGAAAAAGGAGGAGTAGAGGACAATACGAAAAGTCGCCTCGTTTCGTCGGCGAGGTGGCAGGGAATTCGATTGATGGAGGACGTATCTCGATCCTTTCTCCATCCGATAAACGTTTCGTATCAAAATATATTTCTACCGTTTCTAATCGAAAAGAAGAAGCATTATATAGCCGGAGCGTATACAGACGATCCTACCCTAAAAGGACGGCAGATTGTGGCTAAAGGATTAATTCGCAAAGACGCGTTCAATTTGTTCAGTAGTTTACTGCAAGCTGTTTTAGAGATGATCATAGAAGGAACAACGTCCGAACAAATGACGGAATTTCTCAGCTCTCAATTATCTTCTTGTATCGTACATTCTAAAGTAGAGGACTTTGTTTGTACTACGGAACTGAAAAAGAGAGAGCATTTTGCTACAAAAGAAAGAGCATTGAGTCAACCTCATACGGCAGTAGCTTGGGATTTATTGGAAAAAACGAACGGGAAACGACCCAAGGTAGGAGACTCGATAGAATACGTTATCGTCGATCCACTTTGCTTGATGAGCGAATCGGAAATTCGAAATTATTTGTATCGTCCCGAATATTTCACCAAACCTAAATATATGGACAGAGTATCGTTGCGAAGTTACCATCCAGCGAGGGTATTGGAGACGCAACAGTCGACGTCACCCCGTTCGCGTCGATACGAAATAGACTATTGTCATTATCTGAATAGGATTTGTTCCGGGCTCGAGGGTATTGTTTGGAAAAGTTCCCGTTTAACGAACGTGAAATCCTTGTGCCAGCAAATCAAAGACACATACAGGAAGAATAGAATCGCCCAACTGCAAGGTATGTACGACGGTGGTAGCAGTGGGAACGTTCGAAATATGTTGTTGTAGAAATATATGTCTGTGTAAAAAAATCCAAGAAAAAAATCCAAACTGAAATCTGAAAGCTCGAGAACAAAAGTTCATAGAGTAGTCTTGTCGAGCTCTGTATTTTACATTCCAGCAAGAGCTTTTTGTTTCCTCTCGGCAACACGAGAGTTTCTTCGTTGGGTAGATTTTATTTTTGAGTTCTGTGTAACTAGGAGTGGAGGAAAATAAAGAATATATATTTCATAGTTTCGATTTATTTGTTCTGCCGAACGTTTTTTTTTTCACGAGCTCCGAGACATCCAGACGAACATATTTTACTTTAGGACTACAACCAGAGAATGGTTCGCTCTCGGAACTTTTTTTTTGTCTCGGGCTAAGAGAGTTTCTTCGTTCGAAACATGTCGTCGTTGAGACACGACAGCCTAGTAGTAGTAATCGTATTATTATTATTATATATATATAAATATATATATAATAATAATAATAACACCCTCCCCCATCAAACGTCTTGTGGACACTAAAGAATAACTCCAACGACTACCTAGTATATAGTAAGGTACCTATAGAAGTAGGAGTGGGGGTAACATCATAACCTAGGAGTGGGGGTAAAGAATATACACGTCATAGTTTCGTACGACATTTATTTTTTCGCTCTCAACTTTTTTCTCCCGGGCTCCGAGATCTCGAGACGAGAAGATTTTGTTTAGGATACTTCAGTTCAAGAATTTATCTGCTGATCTTTTTTTCTCTCGAGCCCCAAGATCTCGAGACGAGAAGATATTGTTTAGGATCTACAACTAGCGAGTTATTTGCTCTCGGAACCATTTTCTCTCGTAACTTTTTTTTCTCCATCTCGAATGTTTTGAGTCGTTCAGACTCGATGAAAAACGGCGGATTCGAATCGGGTCCCTGTGTTGAACTCATCATCCAGCGTGCTCCTTGTGCAGCAGAAGAGTCGCCAGTAAAAATCTTGTATTACTCAAAACTGCTACCACCATCACCAGGAATAGATAGAGTGTATGTTGGAGACCTTGACTGAGCGGCAGCAGAAGGAGGAGGGTGGTACATGTCTACTTCGAGCAATGAGGGATAGAACTCGATGTAGGATTGCTTCTACAATTCAATTTTTTTTTCCCTGCAGCCTAAGGTAAAAGGATACAAAAACCAGAGTTAGCGTGGTGGGAGCTAGTCCCCGAGTGAAGGGTATTTAAGCGACGGTTCGTGTTTGACAATGTTAGTTCAACTGCCGTATTCACCCGTTGCATATCTCCACCGAAGGTTGCCGACGCTGCGCTGACTGTTCATGCTGCGCATTGTTTCTTGTTCCAAGTACCACATTGCCGTCATTGCAACCATAAACACCAACGCCACATCCGGTTCGTGAGAGAAGAAAACGGAATCATGAAATGTACGAAATGCAAGATATCTTGCTATTATTGTATATGCGAAGGACCTACGAAGGCATACTACTCCTCGTCACACTATTCGGACGGGAATCAAGGGCCTGCATACGCCGGTCGTCACGTTGATACTCGTACTGGTAAACTAACCACGTGGTTTTTCAAAGCTACGGAAGCAGAACCTGGGGTCGACCGCAATAAAGCCTTCAACAGCTACGTCGACAAACTCGCGAGACAGGGGATTGTACCACCTCTAAAGGTAGCTCCTACGAAGGAGAGCTCCACGCAGACTCCACGAACTCAAACTGCTGACAAGTACACTTCCACTGGGCACGGTGGTGGCACTTCTGCTAGTAAGGGATGGACTTGGGAGACCCCCGACACACTAAACGGCAGAGGATGGAAAAGCAGTGGCGGCAGCGCAGGAGGAAGTAGCAGCAGCAGCGACAAAAAATATACTACTCAGTCGGACCAGAAATATAATAACGATTATCGAGTATTTAAGTAGATTAGTCGACTGAATCAGACGAGTTAAATTTACCTATTTATTGTGCTATGATTGTGTCAGAATTATGATCGAATAAAAATGTAACTTCAGATGCATTGTATTTGTTGACACTATCGTGTCTAGATTCTCATGTACCCTCGTCCCACCAACAAGTAGTCGGTTATTTGTGTCCATCTCGAGACTCGGAGCTCGAGAAAAAAAAAATTCAGAAAGAAATTTCTGTAGTGGAAGCTCTGAAAAACAAATACAGAAAAAAGTTCAGAGCAAGACACGGTTGTCAGATACCAAACTCTTGGGTACCCCCACTCCTATTTCTACGCTTTACTATATACTAGGTAGTCGTTGGAGCTATTTTTTAGTGTCCACAAGACGTTTGATGGGGGAGGGTGTTATTATTATTATTATATATATATTTATATATATATAATAATAATAATACGATCGCTACAAGGTAGCTAGGTCTCAACAATGAAATCTTCCCAAAGAAGGAACTCTCGGAGATTGAGAAAAAAGTTCCGGGAGAACAAAGTTTGGAGCAAACGATTCTCTGGTTATAAATCCCAAGTTCGAATCTTCTCGTTTTGCGATCTCGGAGCCAGAGAAGATAAAAAGTTCCGAGCAAACAGTTCTCTGGTTGTAGATCATAAGATCAAATCTTCTCGTCCGAATATCTTGGAGCTGGAGGGGAGCGAGTTTGACAATGAATAACGAACGCCGCTATCAACAAGTAGAACTTAGCAATGAGGAAGAAGATGGAGGAGGGCACAAAATACGTCACCACCCTTTGATGAGAGAGCGAGAAAAAGGGGTTGATGGTGACTATAAAACGAAGGAAGATAAAAAACGCTGTAAGCGAAAATCGTACGATATGCTTTTATTCAGATGTAAAGTCCCGTTGAAATGTTTGTTTTGTCCCGAAATAATGTTACCCAAGCGATATATACGACATTGCGCTACTCAACACCCTAATTACTTGAAAAAGAACACGTGCTGTTGGTGCAATGAGATTCGATTGACGCGAAACGACACAGAATCTTTGTATGTTCATAGAAAAGAATGTCTGAAATCGAAATTGATACACGGACGAGTCGACTCGTCCTCGTCATCGTTACTCTCTGTTGACTCTTCGTTGTGGTAATTTCTTCTCTGGATGGTAGGTAGTCGACCTGAATGAGCAAATGCATAACGACTCGCTGCTGGTGGAGGCGGACGAGGAAGTTCCAGTTGTGGGACATGCCCCCGGAAAATATTTTCCCATGGAACTCTATCACAATCGCCGAAAAATCGCGAACAACTGGCAAATTGTTCTTTGTAGATCCATGCAGGTTTCGGTTGGCTAGGATGAGAGGAGAATGATAACATAATTTTTTTGCCACTTTCGTACCTTTCCGTCAGTTGTATTTCGCAGTCGTAATTATGAGCGCTGAACATGGGCGGTAGTCTATTCATTTTGGTAATGGGGGTTGGATAGTTGACGGATACTCGAGTTTGCATATCTAAATCAGTAACGATCGAGTGGGCCGTCGATCGAATTCGTTCTTCCAACGCCGAATTAGCGCTGATGGTTCTTTGGAATCGATCGTAAGAAAATGCATATCCGTACCTAGAGAAACATTCATTTTCGACGCATTTGGCGAGTCGACGTCCTCCACCACCCAAGATTCTATCAACGACTCTAGCAGTCACTCTTTTAGCTTCTTTCCCCCAAACCATGATACACAGTTTATTCAAGCACGTATTTTCTAGTATCAATCCTTCCAGAAAGGGTTCCGTGAAATATTTGTCCCACTTCCATTCGACAGTTACCTCCGGGACAATTTCGAGCAGTCGTCAAATGAACGTTGAGCAGTAGTACGCCCATGCGTGCCCAGTCTGCTAAAAAACAACCTTCTTCCATGGAAGATTTCATCATCATCAGTCTTTAGGGTTTCCGGATGAAATAGAAATTGGACGATTCAGACATCCTCGTACTGACACTCTCGCAAATGTTTAACAACGAGCGAGGCACACGGAAATACGGAGAACATGGGTTTACTCCTCCACATCTGGAGGAGTAAGTAAGGAGGAGCGAGTAAGCTAATCCGTCAGGCTCACACAAACAATGCTTAGTGTCTTCGTCGACTTCTTCCTCGTTGTCATCGCTATACGTGTTTCGCTTTCGCTTGTTCCCTTCTCGAGTGAGCTCGGGCCCACGAAATAATTCCACGCATTTATCCGTTTCAATATCTCCTCCTACGGCAGCACAGGTGTAGATGTTTTTGTATTCGTCTTCTTCGACGTTATACGGACAGGACCCTAAAATGATGACTTTGACGTCTTTGGGAGACGATGGCGCGTATTTGATGAAATTAAACAATCTCGATAAAACTGGTACTGTCGTCGAAGATGCTTTGCGAGCTTTATTCAAAATATTGTCTAGGCGCGATGCTACGATATGAGACTCGAGAAATTCCATCCATTCCGAGCTCAGATTATATTCCGCCTGGAAGCTCCTCCAAAACGTACCTTCTTTGTCATTGTCCTTCTCAATCACTTCGCCTCCGATAGAGGACATGCCTGTAAGCCCTAGAGTACCGGACACACACAAGCAAAGATGTGCGCCTTCTCAAGCACTAGACGCCTTCATGGGGATCGCCCCCCCACCCATACAACACAAGAGGGGAAAGGCAGGCTAGGCGCGGGGTTATTCTGGGGAATCAAGGTGAAAATTACTCGAGGTGAAAGTAGCCACTGTTCTGTCAATAGACACACGTGAGAAAAAAAAACAAAAGGCACAAATAAATTTCATCTTTCTTTCATTACACCAGTACGGCACTTTCTCTATTTGATATACACAATTCGTTGAGAGTTTGAAACAACGTAACCAATTTCACTACGTGTTTATTTTGGAAGAATTTCCTCATTTCAATAGCAGTCACGGGGTGGACTACGTTTTGTGTCGCTTTACACAATCCCGTGAGTAGGGAGTCTATGTCCCCGTTGTAAGTTTTACTAAAGCGCAAATAACCGTCGAGTTTCAACCAAATGTGATTATCGCCCAGATGAGGCACTAAAGACGAACGTTCAATTTTGTCGTCTTTGCAGGCGGCTATTACTGGCAAAAAAGGGGCGCTAAGGGAAGGTGAAGGTGTTATGCCTACAGCGAGGAGAATGTTTTCTGTTTCATCTTTGAGAGCGAGGATATTATTATTGTATTCCTCGGCCAAAGATTTTGACGACGTTTCTCTCGCTTTTAGCGGAGTGTACTTTCGAACAAATCTACCTACAAATGCGTCTAGGTTACAGATTTCTTTCGTTTCTCTTCTTCCTATTCTTCCTCCTTCTCCCCCTTTCTTGTCAAAGGTACCACGAAGCAAGGGGTAAACGAGGGTTCTATTGAATTTAGAGTAGGAATTGTTGATATAATTGCTTATAATATTGAACATTCGATTGTGCACTATGCTATCCGTGACAGAATCGTTCATACAAGCTATCGTTTTCCCCAACACGAATGATTGAATTATAAAGGGTACAATCAGATTACTAATTCCCAATGTAGGAAATTCAAAAAGTAAATCGTCTAGGTATTCCCATAGCGACTGGAAATCTTTCCCGTCTACTTTCCTGAAATATGATTGTACGACGGCGTCATCGTACACGCTATATTTGTCATGTGGTGGCAAGTCGTTTACTTTTTTCATTAGGGCCTGTCCTTGGAGGACAGACGAAAGTACGTCCTCTAATTTAAACGCGTCGAGCAAGAAGGGTGGTGAGGAAGACGAGGTTTCATTGTCACCAGGATTAGTTTCACTGCGAGTGGATTCGTCTACGGCAGCGAATGATTGAATTTGGTTCAATAGACATCTCAATTCATTGTCGAATTGTTCGTGTTTTTCTCCCGTTTGAAATAATTGAACTGTCATGTTCATTAGTCGTTTAACGGATACCAATTCAGAGAGCGTGAAAACGTGAATAGTTTTATATTTCAAAAAATGGAGGCTTTTATTGACGTTTGTTAAACACGGAGTCAGGGTTTCGATGTGATACCCTCGATCTAGCCCTTCTTGTTTGAATGCATCTATTAGCGCTTGTTCGTCGTCGGAGAATGAATCGTAATCGTCAATGTCGTCGTCCTTATTCCGAGAACTGTTCAAATGGCGTAGTCTATTCTTTTCGATAGCTGCCATAGCATCGACGACTTTGGGAGAATTTAGTAAGATCTCGCTCGCTCCGTCGCAATTATTGTCCCTCCTCTTATCCGCCCCACTTTGATGCGCATAATTGATATCGCAGAAATTTAGAATCATACTCAATAATTCATCCGTCCTAGGAGGCGTCATTGAAGCCATCTTGAAGAAATTTTTAAATAAGCAGTTGTTTCCCCCGCCTTTCTTATTCTGTGAGAGAGAAAGGATAAGAAGTCGCGGGGTCCAGGACCGACGTTCTTTACTGTGTTGGTAACTGTATCGCTCACTCGCGTTTCCATCCATGGATCCCTCGTTGAAGGTATACGTTATTTGCCTCGCCGCGGCTATATGTAATGGCGCGTCGTCAACCTACTCTTCTAGTGAGACTACCAACGAGGAGTATAGCAGTTACCTCGATGGTGGACACAACGGCGATTACGAAGATATGATGTTTGCACGAAACTGTACGCCTCGAAGAATGGCTGAAATATCATTACGATCGTTTGATTGTAAAGGCGGCAGCAGCTCCCTGTCTTCGTCGGAAATGATATCGCTTTTTCCGAAAGGCATAAGCGGAAATATGACATTATTTGAAATGGAGGTTATGAAGATTGTCAAAACCGTCGATTTAAATTCCATCGATAGACGAAACGTTAATTGCGTCCGAGGGCTAACGCTATTGGGAAAATGTATTCAACGATTCACTTCGACTCAATTAGGGAGGAACCTTTTTGTAATCATGAACGTATTGAAATATTCTTCGTGGGGTCTAGCGGTGAGTATACTCAGGACGAGCAAACTCGCGGCAATGACATATGGTATTCCTTTTGTGTGGACAGAAGAAGAGCCGACAGCTCTGCTAAAATTTGGACTGGAAATAGCGACAACGGCATACATTAAAAGTATGGAACGAGGGGAGAAGATATCTGCAGAACGAGTTGTTCGAACGGTCAAAGATGTTATAGCTGGAGTTCCTGAACTAATTGAGAATACATTCCCGCTGTTCTTCCCCTCTTTGTGGGTTCGACACGACATTTATAATGTATTCGGACGACATCTAACCCAAGAACACATACAACCGCTGTGGTCATCGCGTTTGATAGAAATCCCGTCAATGTGGTATTTCTTTCCAATGGCATCGTCTAGCGCGATAAAAAACCTTATGTCCGTTACTCGCCCTCCCAATTACCAACCACCAACAAGGGTAAATGAGCGTCAATACGATTATAGGGACGAACCCGTCAACATTTATCATGCAAACATTGACTCGTTCGAACTTGACTCGATCGCAAGAGCCATTGCTGACGGTATTGTCGCCTTTCACGAGGAGTACAAACAAATGCAATACCACAGTGTGGTTATACCCGACATTTTTATATTCGACGGGGACGACACGAGACAGAGATTTATAAACGAATTAGAAAACATTCCGCTCAGTAAAGCGTATGCGCGCCCGAGAATATTCTTAAACAGGCACGGATGCTCGTCCTTGTCATCCCCAAACTATGTGCAACTAGGTATTGACGCCATCTCTCGAAACGTGGCAATATGTAACAATCGCTCGAACATTCCCCGAGAATGGGAATGTAAAATGAACGCTATATTCGAATACATGAAAAGTCAGTTTGCCTTTGCCAACATGGACAATTCTACTTCTCTCTGGGAAACGGAATATTACGTAAAACTAGCAGCCACAGAGTATAACTACTACCCTTCGACTTCATCTTTTTGGATGAACAGGAATAAGGCGATATATGGGTATCGAGAATACTTGCCATTTTCAGTGACATTCGAAGATGGTATCGAGTATACCGTGCACAACAGCACGACGTTTTTATTAAAAGATAACAAATCCCCCCACGAATGTTTCTACGAAGAATTCAAATGGAAATTTGTATATTTTCTCAAGTCTCCTTGGCAATTTGGGATTTCCAATGCGAGTTGTACAAAGTTCGTCTTCCCTCGATATCAGATAATGAGGTTACGATTGTCAGAAGTGGCAGCGCAAAACACTCGCAAATCAATGACTGCTCTAGGGCAACTGATCCTTACTGATATATTGCTGATGTTAGTCAGGCCAATGTTGACGTATAGAGAATTTATCACTGTAAAGGAACGACTAAAGCTCGATGTATATCTCCAACATTACACGATAATCTTCGAATATCTTCCTTCATCGGTGGCAGCAGAGGAAGCCGACAACGGTGTAGCCCATTTTGCCGATGAGTACGCGGAAATTATATATAAGGCATCATCGCGCTGGGGGTCGGTTATCTTCAATCCAGTCACAGACGACGGTGGTCGTCACAATTATACAATTGAAAGGTACGGTGACCTCTCTCGCAAACGCTATTATTATTATCTAAATGTAAATGACGTCCTCCCTTCGTTTAACGATTTATATCATTTGTCGAATTCACCTTCCTTAATTTCACAACTCCTGTCGCAACACTTGCCAGACGTGCCACTACCGCCAGCTAGGGGAGACATTTCATTATTTTCGTTATCACCCTTATTATCTTCATCGCCGAGGCTGAAATCTTCTTTATTGGCGACAAAAGCTTGTTTCAACGACACCGCCCGCATTGCCCCCGTCACCACTGTGAATCTAAAGTATTCCGATACACTAACATTCGCCTTGGAGGAATTGAAGTATCACGTCGCTCGTATATTACGAAATAATAGCGCAGCTGCTGTCGCTGCTACTACTACTACGTTGCTGCCACCTCCTTCTACATTATTGCGGCAAACGCCTTCATCGTTGCCCACTAGGTCCAATATCCACTATACTAACAACGACAGTTTATATAGCAGAATAGTATCTGCCCCGTTCTACCCTCACATAATGTATCACATGTACACATTCGGATTGTTGGTCGGAGTCGGAGGAATATGTATATGTGGTTGGCTATTGTTTAGTCTCAGACGTAAACAGCAGACATACAATAGGCTCAGTAGCAATGGACAGTACGTCAGTTATTCTACTCGTTTAGACGAAGAAGATTCGACGACAGTGGGTGGGACGTCAGACTCTTCCTACACGTCTCACGTATCGGAAAACACAAAGTCGACAGATGCTGCCATCTACGTACCACTGAGACGGATCAACGAGGAAGACGAAAGTGAGGAGGATGCAACGCTCGATCCTAATCAACAACTAATTTACGATGAAGTGTTGACGGACGAACAACAACGAGTTTGGTTTCCATCATTGTCATCGAGATACGGACAATTTCCCGTTGTACCACCACCGATTCGGTTTGCTGCGACACCTTCGGAACATATATCTACTGCTGCCAAGACCTCCATTGTACGTCGCGAAGGTTCGACGGTCCCATCAGCTAACAATGTTAACGATAATAAAACTCTAAATCCCGAATTTTATAAAACATGTGCCATTTGTATAAATCCTCGTATCCCCGCTGAAGATATAGCCGTGTTACGTGATACGAACCAAGCTATTGCCAATATGATAACGACATGTACAAATGATAGAGGATATCAGCAATATAAAGGGTATTTCGATATTATTTACGCTAATGTAAACACGGCTATTCAGTTGCAAGAAAAGTCCAACGATAATATCGAGTATAGAATAGTTTTTGACAATGTAATGAAAACCTTGAGAGGGTTAGCCGATGCAACGAATACGAATGACAGAAAGAATGGAACTTTGAGTCGTTTGCGGGCAGATGTATTAGCGGTGGAAACTCGGTTACGATCTATCAGACCTTTGAATCTACGTAAATCGTTAGACAACCTCGTTGGCCTAGGAAAAGAGGCAGGTGGAGAAAAAGTGTCATCGACGTCTGAAGACGAAATGCTGATATGATCTGGATGGGAAGTCCTCTCTGCGGACACGATAGATGGCATATAGTTGCTCATTGTGTATAATTTTCTGCCAAAAATTTATAAGGGGCAACCGAGATTCGAACCCTGGACCTCATATCCTCAGATGCTCAAAGTACCAGCCTCGTAGGGCCCCCTGATCCCGCACCAGGACTTCTCTCGAGCTCCGAGGAGACCATTCCATTCCAACGAGAACTTTTGGGTTTTTCTCAGTCCTTAAATCGTCGACTGGGAAATTGTTGTAAAGGTAGATGTACATACAAATAAAATAATGTGATCGAAAATCGTTTATTTCGTTGATACCCCTAAAATGAATTCGCTCGTTTTTTTTCTTGAGCACCCATTTTTCTTTCTCTGGCTCCGAGAGATCGAGGCCGGGGGTGTAGTGCTAATGACTGTGCTAATGAAAGTGCTAATGACTGTGTCCTCAGGCCGCTATGTACACGTGGCGTATGGTGAGGCCGCTAAGTATAAAACTACCAAACTGGCTCCCTCTCAGCTCTTCATTGCACACCACTTTCAGAGTTAGATGTAGATTACTAATCCCACCTATAGGCACTCATGTGCCTATATAAAGGAGCTTCTGTTTGGCAAAGTCAGTCAGTGTTCAGCTGAGCCATCCCACAGTCGAGATTGTCTTGTCGTGAGTTTTTGTTGACATCAAATGAGTGTAGAAATGAGTAACCAAGGAGATTCACAAAATGAACAAACGCCGAATGCTTCCCTCTGTCATCACGCTCCCGTGCCACATGACATTCAAGTTCACATTGAATCGCCAGCTTCTTCGGAAACTATGCAACCGAGCTTACCATCACAAAACGTCCGGCCTACCATCACAAAACGGCCGAGCAGAGTGCAAAGGATTCCGCAGGAGGAATTCGATCAAGTGATGAGATTCGTAAATACGTATCCGTACGGTAAATTTCATCTAAACCCCCGCTGTATCTATCCACCGCGAAAATTGGAAAAGTGAACGAAATTCTCATACATCGCTGCCATCCTGCTCCAGTCAATCAGAAACGCGGCGGCGTTATGACAAGGTTATTAGCGACGACCATATCACCTTCTCAAGGGAGCCAGCAGGAAATCGCGAATCGGACTGGAAATTGGATCCTTTGTATCAAGAATTTGAGTGGAATGTCCCTGGCAGTGTTGCTCACACGAAAGAAAACTTCGAATATTGGAAAAGTGAACGAAATTCTGAGTAATCGTAGAATCTCACGTTTTGTATGTCAATCCATTTGAGACGAATATATCATGCTTTTAAGTGTTATTTATTTTTGACTCTATACCAAACCCCTTCCAGAGTGGTATTTAGCGTTTTTGGCAATCCAGCAATGTAACGTCAGATGGGAACTTTTTTTACTCTCAAGCTCCGAGATATTGAGACGAGAAGAAGTTTTCTCGAGCTCTGAGAGTTTAATCTTTCGGAAATTAGTGTCGAGTAACGTCATAACCCAAGAATGGGAGTAAATGATACTGGTATTTTTTTCGTAAGTGACAATTATTTTTCACTCTGACCCTTTTCCTCTCCAAGATCTTCGGACGAGATTTTATTTTAGAATCTATAACTAGCGAGTCGTTCACTCTCTCCGAGATCTTCGGACGAGAAGTTTTTTTTTCTCGAGCGCCGAGAGTTTCTTCTTTCAGAAACACGTTAGACCTATGTAGCTACCTATACAGTAATCGCATTATTATTATTATATATATATATACATATATATATAATAATAATAATAACACCCTCCCCCATTAAACGTCTTGTGGACACTAAAGAATAACTCCAACGACTACATAGTATATAGTAAGGTATAGTGGTAGGAGTGGGGGTAATGTCGTAATATAGGAGTGGGGGTAAAGAATATACGTCATAGTTTGATAGGACATTTATTTTTTCGCTCTGAACTTTTTTTTCTCGAGCTCCGGGATCTTCGGACGAGGAATATCTTTCTAAACTTTCTCGTTGCTGAGCTCTGAGATCTTCGGACGAGAAATGTTTTCTAAACTTTATTGTTACCGAGCTCCAGGATCTCTGGACGAGAAGATTTTATTTAGGACTACAACTAGCAAGTCGTTCGCTCGGCAACTTTTTCCATCGGAACTTTTTTTTTTCTCGAGCGCCGAGAGTTTCTTCTTTCAGAAACACGTTAGACCTATGTAGCTACCTATACAGTAATCGCATTATTATTATTATATATATATAAATATATATATAATAATAATAATAACACCCTCCCCCATCAAACTTCTTGTGGACACTAAAGAATAACTCCAACGACTACATAGTATATAGTAAGGTATAGTGGTAGGAGTGGGGGTAATGTCGTAATATAGGAGTGGGGGTAAAGAATATACGTCATAGTTTTGGTATCATATTTATTTTTTAGCTGTGAACTCTTTTCGCTCGAGCTCCAAGATCTCGAGACGAGAAGATTTTGTTTTAGTATATTTCAGTTCAGTAATTTTTCTGCTGAACTTTTTTTTTTCTCTGGCTTCGAGATGTTCAGACGAGAATATTTTGCCTTAGGACTCCAGAGAGACGTTCGGTTATACTGTACAGAAATCCCTCAACGACGGGTGTCCAGTATAACCGGCATATTTCTCCCTAAACTTTTTTTCGCTCGTGCTCCGAGATCTTCGGACGAGAATATTTCTTTCAGGCGACGTTGTTGTCAAGACCTAGTTACCTCGTAGTAGTAATATTATTATTATTATATATATATAAATATATATATAATAATAATAATAACACCCTCCCCCATCAAACTTCTTGTGGACACTAAAGAATAACTCCAACGACTACATAGTATATAGTAAGGTATAGTGGTAGGAGTGGGGGTAATGTCGTAATATAGGAGTGGGGGTAAAGAATATACGTCATAGTTTGATAGGACATTTATTTTTTCACCCTGAACTTTTTTCTCTCGAGTTCCGGGATCTTCGGACGAGAAATATTTTTCTAAACTTTCTCGTGGTCGAGCTCCAGGATCTTTAGAACATTTTTTTTCTCTGGCTCCGAGATGTTCGGACGAGAAGATTCGATCTTGGGATCTACAACCACAGAATAGTTCGCTCGGAACATTTTCCTCTTGGAGATTTTTTTCTCGAGCTCCCAGATCTTCGGAAGAGAATATTTTGCGTTAGGACTCCAGAGAGTCTTTCGGTTATAATGTACAGAAATCCCTCTACGATGGGTGTCTAGTATAACCGGCATATTTCTCCCTAAACTTTTTTTCCGCTCTTGCTCCGAGATCATTTCGCGTTAGTACTCAAGAGAGTCGTTCGGTTATACTGTACAGAAATCCCTATACCACGGGTGTCCAGTATAACCGGCATATTTCTCCCTAAACTTTTTTGCTCGTGCCTTCCGAGTTTGGTCGAGAGATTTCTTTCAGACGACGTTGTTGTCAAGACCTAGCTACCTCGTAGTAGTAATATTATTATTATATATATATAAATATATATATAATAATAATAACACCCTCCCCCATCAAACGTCTTGTGGACACTAAAGAATAATTCCAACAACCACCTAGTCTATAGTAAGGTATAGAAGTATGAGTGGGGGTAATGTCACAACCTGAGGGTGGGGGTAAAGAATATAGGCAACCACTTCCCACCTAACTCCCTATCCCTCCTACTCCAATTCCTTTGCCACCCCACAGTTCAGGTATATATGCTCCGTACCATTATAACTTCTTGTACATTCTCATCATGTCATCTGCAAAGCGGTTCGCCCCCAATTTTCCTGCCGCCACCTTGTCAGACGAAGATGGAATTCCTTTCGGAGATTTTGAAGAGGACGAGGATTGGTCGGCGCCAAAACGAAAGGCCCCTTCACAACCGGAGGAATTTCACGATGCGAGGACCCAATCTCCTCTACTGTCTGATGGTGATATCCTGAACGGCAGCGGCAGCGACGAGGACGACGATGGCACACGCTGGAAAACACTACCGACGTTTGCAGAAAAAGCGAGTGAAACAGTTAAGAATATATGGAGAAGAAAAGGTACCGTGTTAGAAGCATTGTTTGAAAAACGAAGATGCGAAGTTTACAGCGTCGACCCACGAAATGAAGGTTTAGTAAAGGCAAAGTGGGCGAGCTTTGTCTTGGAAATGTTGTTTGGTGTGACTGGTGCGACCCGTGGCGTTTCGAAGAACCTTGGCGGTTTCTTCAAGTGGATAGACGAAGATTTGACCACTCAAGACGAATTTTACAAGGCGAAGGAAAATTTTATACAGACCATGGTAGAACATTTACACAGTGAAGCAAAATCTACTGGAACTCTAGTCTGTACTCCGTTTCATCCATTGCCAAAATCCTGCTCTCCACTCAAAGTAAATAAGGTTAGTCCGGCGCACGAGCTCAATTTGTACGAAGCGCATTTGGCCACCCCAACATTTTTTGTGATTCCGTCGAAATATGACAAAAGAGATAGGGACACATATTTCAAGAAAGATATTGCTACCTACCCGTCATTAGCAGAAGCCAGCAAAGCAGTCCTCACATATGCTGCCGAAAAACTATCCAAGACGCTGAACCGAAACGTACAAATCAGCAATTACCCCAAAATGCACTTCCACCGAGAAACTGAATTGTACACGTGGGGAGTGACTGTCAAAACAAACTGCACGTACGAAGGGCAACGGCCGTCGGTCGTGCAGTTTTTGGGTTCGTTAGCCAGTGGCAAGGAAATGGCAGAGTCTCCGCTTTGTTTGACAATCTATAGAATACAGCCCAACGTAATGCAAAAGGGTGATTTGGCAATGAACGTGAGTTCCTCGCCTATTTGGAACTTGCAACTGGGAAACACTGACTATTTGACGGTTGTGTGGAAGGCGGATTTTTCGTTTTTATTGCCGAGTGATTTCACTTATTTTCCAGAGGCGGTCGAAGATTTATCTGTGACGACGACCACTACCGTTTCTTTGAAAGGCAAAAAATTTGTATAGACAGCACTCGACATACACCAGCACTGCCAACGTTTGTACAAAAAGCTGGTGAATCTGTCGAGAATATATGGAAAAGAAAACGTACCCTGTTAGAAGTATCGTTCGAAAGACAAAGATGTGACATTTACATTATTGACTCACGAAATGAAAACGGCCTTGGAAATGTTATTTGGTGCGACGCGCGATATTTCAAAGACCCTTGGCTGGTTTTTCAAATGGATAGACGAAGATTTGACCACTCAAGATGAGTTTTTACAAAGCAAAAGGAAAACTTTCTACGGGCCGAGATGGAATATTTACACAGTGAATCATCTGTACCTACTCTGTTCCACTCATTGCCAAAGCCATGCTCTCCGCTCAGAGTAAATAACGCTGGTTCAATGCACGTTTGGCCACACCAGCATTTTTTGTAATTCCGTAGACACACGTCAAAGAAAAATAGGGATGTATATTTCAAGAAACATATCGCTACCTCCTATCCGTAAACAGAAACCAGTAACACCGTCCTCGCATATACTACTGAAAAACTCTCCAAGTCGCCGACACGAAACGCACAAATCAGCAATTACCCCAAAATGCACTTCCACCGAGGAACTGAATTGTACGCCTGGGGAGTGACCGTAAGAACAAATTGTACGTACAAAGACAAACTGCCGTCTGTTGTGCAGTTTCTGAGCTCGTTAGCCAATGGCAATGGAATGACAGACTCTCCGCTTTGTTTGACAATAGATGCAAAAGTGTAATAATGACGTCAAATGTCGGTTCCTCGCCTATTTGGAACTTGCAACTGTGTAACTAATAAAAACGATTCAAAACATTTGCATACTTTCATTGTTTCAACCAGTATCGTTAGATCGCAAATTTTCGCCAATTTGTCCATGTACCTTACGAGTAGGTAAGAAATACAGACAAAAGCTCACTGTTGTGACACGGCAGCACATTCCTTCCTTCATTTCTTCTGTCGTCATGTACGATTTACTACCCCTTAGAGATTACGGAGCTTTAGCGAAATACGCTGCTCAAATAACGACTTTAGAAGATAGAAACGATATGTTACTTACAAATAGACACGTGGCGGTTCATACCATTTTGAAAATACAAAGAGCCTCGCCACAGAGGGATTACATTTATGAATCTTCGTTTGACGATTTATGTCTTTTAGTAGATTGGAAATTTAACGAGCGGGGATGTAAAAATATTTCGTGTTATCCTCGTAAATTGGGATTAAGTAAATGCACTAAATTCGACAATCCCGTATCTATCCGTATGGGTCGCAGTATTTACGATTCGAAGGGTGACCCTTCGCCTAGGCCCATTTCGAAATATTTCGATGTTTGTCAACCTGCTTGTTTCGCCTTGAAACACGATAATTCTTCCCTTACGAGCTGCGAGGATTCGGCGGACCAGAAGATTGACGTTCCCCGGGACGAAGGCGATAGTGACTCCAACTTGCCTCATTATCTTTCTTGGGATCCAGAAACGGAAAAATGTTTTCGAGACGACGTAGGAATGACTTCAATGTATCTCGACCCCTTGTTGAGATTGTCTAATGATAGCTACGCCCCACTATCGGACGATGTAGTATTTGACTTGAAAGTGGCAAAATTAGATCCATTTACCAAAACGGTTATCACAGTGGGAAGAATTAATTCGGAGTATTGTAAACAATTTCAAATGGACATGGTGGAAGACGGGGATAATGTTAGCGCGGACCAGTTGAACAAAGAACCTTTACACAAATGCGATTTACAAGGGAGGGAATATTTGTTGAGTATATTTATAGGAACATCGCTGATACGACTGTACAAATTAGGGAAAGATAAACTAGAACATTTAATAATTCGTCTTTTAGAAAAAGCAGACGGAGAAAAAATTAGATACTGGCCTCCCACGAAACGAGAATTTGAATCGGTAATTAGTTGGAAAGCCCAGTCGGAATTATGTCCGCACAAAATCCCTATACCTAGAACTGTTACCCTTTCCGAGCTCGGATTAGTAGGCAAACACAAATGGGATATTTGGACCGATGACGTGCCCGATGACGTGATACCAGATAAATACGGAGGGAGGATAATTAAAAACGAATCACCGCCTTCAGACGAGGAGGAGAAGAACAACCGCGTGTTTTTGTTTCCCATGGAGAAAGTGACAACTGCGACGACGCAAAAGAGGAGAAAGCGAGACATTGACCAGATAAAAGATGGCAAGGAGCAAGGGGCTGCCTCAAAGGGTAATAAAGATGCACCGAATGAAGGAGAGGGTGACAGTGGTGTTAGTGGGTCGTTTACTCCAGAATCCCTCGAAAAGCTATTAGAATCCACATTTGATAAAGTATACGCTATGATTACTTCTCACGAAGCGTGGAAAAATCTTTTTGCCGGATTATCGGCAGACTATGTTTTACGCGCCATCAAAAGTAGAATCAAAGTAATAACTCCCGTTGTTAGTAACATGGTTCGCAGTCCGATCATAATGGAAACGTTACTCCCTAAAATCGTTCCTACTAAATTATTAATGTTTTGTACGTCGACACTAATCAACTTTACCGCTCTTCGCCAAACAATAGTGTCTGTGGGAAGAGTAGCCGCTATGTTCGGACGACTCGCCGTGGGCTCTATTTCGGTGATTGGGTGGATCATGGTTGTCGGAACTCTTCTCGACTTATTCTTTGGATGGTTTTACGATCCGCTCAAATTTAATACGGAGGCTTACGCAGATTATCATATGGAATTGTTGAGTAAGTCTGTATTAGCGAGTATGCAAGAAGCTGGAGGGGGAAACTACGCTACAGAAATGACACCATCCGATGCATGGGGGTTCTACATGGCACCATCGTCGTCGTCGATCGAAGCTCGAGACCTGAAAATAATTGAAGTGTACGCTCATTGCACGTTTTTGTATATGCAACATCGAAGCATCACCAGTGAAGGAACGCAACTCAATTGGTTGGAACACGGAATCATTAAAGGCGGGGTCAAAGCTTTAGAAACAAACGAGGAAGTTAGAACTATATTCGACAAATTCAATATTATCACCTACAATTATTCAGACGTAGACGCTCAGCTTCATAATAAAACTTACTGTGACAAAATGTCTCGAATAAACAGTTATTTCCTAATTTGTTGGTCGACTCTTTGCTCCATTATAATCTACCTTATAGCTTACGCATTTTGCTCGTCAACATCATACTCCTCCAGCTCTGACGCAATCGATAACACATTTTCATTGACAACTACAATCACTCTTGCTGCTTTGAGCTCAATGTTGTTAACTACTTATCTGAGTGTGAACGAAGGGTTTTCATTCCAGATCAACTAACAATGTTTCTTCGTTCGTGTCCAAAGTGGCTAGAGATTGTTGTTCTGGTGTATCGGGTGGATAGAAATAATCAATTTCGGCGTTACACAGTTTTATTTCTCCGATACAATACAAAAGTCTCACATAGAACGATCAGGTACAAAAATCTACGCAAGTATAGAAATATTCAATTTCATCGATACAATACAAAAGTCTCACTTAGAACGATCAGGTACAAAAATCTACACAAGTATAGAAATATTCAATTTCTTCGATACAATACAAAAGTCTCACATAGAACGATCAGGTACAAAAAGTCTGAGCAAGTATATGTGGATGAAAGTCAGTCTTGCAGACTGCAACATCCACTGTGAAATAAATAAACACGTTTAGCGCTTCACAAAGAGCGCATCTAAATACATTACCGTCAAGTATGGTTGTCTGGACATACTTGTGCCGTATCGAAAGTCTTCCCCTTGTCTCTCCTGACGGTTGTCTGGACACGCTTCTGCAATATCGAAAGTCTTCCCCTTGTCTCTCCTGACGGTTGTCTGGACACGCTTCTGCAGTATCGAAAGTCTTCCCCTTGTCTCTCCTGACGGTTGTCTGGACATACTTGTGCCGTATCGAAAGTCTTCCCCTTGTCTCTCCTGACGGTTGTCTGGACACGCTTCTGCGGTATCGAAAGTCTTCCTTTCGTCTCTTCGCTATACTTCTACCCTGCCCGGTATTGTAAAACCGGTGATCCTCGTAACGGGGCAACTGCGGTTTGCAACAGCGCAGCTTGGAACCAGCATTTTCATAATTCTGCCATACAGATATACAGATGATTTTCTTCAGCTCGACTTTTTATTTTTCAAGTCCGATTGCTGTTTGGGTCTGTGTTTTTGGTCTGAAGATTGTTGTTTGAGGGATGATTTTGTACGTTTATTCGTTTTCCCCTTGATAAGTTTAGTCGTTGTTTGGTTAACTTCATTCTCCTCTTCGGATGATGATGAATACGATGAAGAAGAAGAACCCGATGATGAAGAGGAAGAAGTGGCTGTAGAAGACGAATCTCCATCATCTCCGTCCTCGTCTTCTGAATGCGAAAGATCGAGACGACTTTCTTCGTTCGCTTTACGCATTTTCTTCCCACCAAATTTCCCAACCTCTTGCCGCCGCTTCCAGTTACTACCGTCTTCTTCTCTTTTGCCATTGTCACGGGGTGAATTGTGGTTGCTTTTACTGTCGCCATTGTCACTTCCATTCGTCAAAACATTTGGAATGACCACGGTCGTAAGCCGTATTGTCGACGATGCTGGGTCGTAACCAGTATGATCTACGATAGTCGTAGAAGACGATTGTTGGTTTTGACAGTAACGTTGACGTTTTGCTTCTATGAGCTGTCTTGCGTCAGATATAGTGTTGAACGGCACGTTACAATGTTCTCGAGGATGCATAGACGAGTTTTGGCGGCAGCGGCGTGTGAGGTCTCCCTCTCGTCTCTCCGACGGTTGTCGGGACGCGCTTCTGCGGTATTGAAAGCCTTCCTCTCGTCTCTCTGTCGGTTGTCGGGACACACTTCTGCGGTACCTGGAGTCTTCCTCTCGTCTCTCTGATGGTTGTCGGGGCACACTTCTGCGGTACCTGGAGTCTTCCTCTCGTCTCTCTGATGGTTGTCGGGACACACTTCTGCAGTACCAAGAGCCTTCCCCTCGTCTCTCCGATGGCTGTCTTGACGCACTTCTGCGGTATTGGGAGTCTTTCCCTCGTGTCTCCGACGGTTGTCTTGACACACTTCTACGGTATTTGGAGCCTTCCCTTCGTGTCTCCGACGGTTGTCTTGACACGCTTCTACGGTATTGTGAGTCTTCCACTCGTCTCTCCGATAGTTGTCTTGACACGCTTCGGTCCCCTCTATAATTATCCGTTGCCGCTGTAACCAAAGTAGAAGAAATTACGTAAATTGTCGTCGCTGTACCTCTACCCTGCCGCGATTCGCCCAAAGGGAACAGCTTGTACAACGGGGGGATTCCATAAAATTGTCGGCTTATGCAACACGACAATGGTTTATTGGACGACATGGGATCACCGCCCACTGCTACATCCACCGTGAAATGGATAAAAATGTTTAGTGCTTCGCAAAAAGCACAACTAAACACGTTATGATTCAATGTGTCATAGCAGGTAGGGCTAGTCACCATTTGTTTCCCGCACTCGTTTATTCCTTTCTGGTAATAATAAACAAATCGTTTACGGGAAAACAAGGGTGATTGCTGGCTAAGTTTCCTCAAACTTAAATATTTACCATTGATCACGTTAATGGTGTTTGAATTCGTGCAACTTTGGTCAGCCGACACAGGATCTACTATTATGTTTTGTTTGCAGCTGTCGAAAAATGGGACATGATCAAACGATACCTGTATAACCTCCGTGTTGAACACAATTTCGTTCCTGAGCATCTCCTCGCATCGCATGGTCTGTCTTTGTCGATGTGGTGGTGGCAGGCCATACACTTCAAACTCCAAGTGCAGGATGTTCGGAGACGTAGTGGTGGTGGTGGCGGCGGTGTTCACTTTTAGGATAACAGATGCCCCCTCGGTCGAATACGCATAAATATTCCAATAACGACCAGCACTGGCGAACCGGTGATCTTCGTAACGGGGCAATGGCATCTTTCAACAGCGCGGTACACACACAACTAGCAATTTCACGAGAGAGTAATGGGAGAGAGAGCGGTACTCACAACAGAGGAAGTACGATACCGAAGATAGGAGGGGACGAGGAGAAGATGTGTAAACTGTAAAGGTGCAGATTGAGAGGTTTGTACCAGAGCTGGTGATGGTTTGTGGAAGAGAGGGCACTATACTGGCAAGGAAAGGCAACAAACGCTTATATACCTCCCAAGCTTGCCCACTCTGCTCTTTGTGACATGACACTTTCAAGGTTAGATGTAAAATCCAAACTGATGATAGAGGGAGAGAGAGAATGAAACACAAGGCTATTGTGAATGTTTGGTCTGACTTGCAAATTGGTGGGTTATCATCTGAGTGTGAGGGGGAGATATGCAAAAATAAAACGACCTTACCATCACTAGAAAAACAACCCACCGCCCGATTTTACATATCCCACTACATGTCCCATCAACTCTCTCTGATTGAGTACACATTAGGTATGTAGATCGAGTCGTACATTGATGAGAACAATGAGGCGGAGCGAAAGTATAAAATGAACGCCCCATGCTCAAAGAAGCTCAAACTTTGACGTGTCCTTCTCATGTATGTGTGTATATCACTAGTCTCTTCTTAACTCGCGTCAAGTCCTGCTCCATTGCTGCTCCCGTTGAAGCCACTGCATATATCGCCATGCACACAAACGGTAAGCAATCACATAAACTTTATACCTAGATAGAAAACTGTCGATCGTACAGTCTTGAGAGAATTGCAGTAATTTCACAAAAGCACCCACCTACACACAAATCAGATGTATCCACTGTCATGCCTACCCATCTGCCTTATATACTCGCTACCTACTTGTTGTTAGTATGGGGGAGACGTATCTACGTTAGATCAGAGTCAAACGATAATCATCGTATATTTGTATCGAGTAGGTAGGTGTGTATGTGGGTAGGTAGCTACGTACTTGTTATACTAAGGCCAATGCGAGTACTTATTAGATTTTACTATTTTGTTCGCAGTTGTACCCGAAAAGAACCCCCGCACTAATTACTGCAAAGTCTGCCGGGTACAGAGCGCCGGTACAAAGAGTTGGCATTGCCACTGCTGTTTGGCGCTTATTCGCTACGAAAAGGAGAACTGGATATCACGACTACGGTCCAACCCAAATCTTCGCGGTCCGATCTTCAGAGACTGCAAGCATCCATTCACAATAAACGACTGCCGCGTCTGCATGGTGCGCAGATTTGTATACATATACAATAAGGTTCACCCAGACGAACCTCATGTTCTGACGCCGGCAATACCAAGAAAAATGTTAATCCCGCCACAAGAACTGTTTTTAGAAGCCTTTTTTACCTGTCTAGAAAATGGCCTTGATTTTCAACCATATCATCGGATAATCCCGGACCACAGTCTCTGATGGTCCTGTAGTGTGTCCTCATTTTATTTATTAATAAAATTCTGTCGCCAATGAGTTTGTTCACTTCCCCTGTGTACACTTACATATTGAAATTATACCGAGTCTGTTTGGCGTGCTGCTCATACAGAGCCTATCGCATCAAGAACTACTGCAACTTCAACACAGTCGTATGTTCAATGGTCCAGAACAAGATCTTGTAACTGTAGCTTTAGGCTGATTTTAGCCCTTGAGGCTAGTAGCGGTAGGCACCAAGTTCCTGGTAGATGGCATATCGAGGGGCTGTCCCATTGTTATCTCCTACCACCTCTTTCTCTGCCTCGGCAATTAAATTGTTGCTCCTTCCTTTTCCTAGCAGGGGGGGGATAGATCTATAGCAGGAGGGGGATAGATGGAGAGGACTGGTAGCTTTGTGAAGATGGTGATATAGCATTTATAGGCCACCCCCGCTGTAGCCATCATCAGTGTTTCGTCGCCCCTCATTGAGAAAATTTCACCATGATGTCGACGAAGAACAATGTTGGAAGGGGAGCAGAAGATACTACCATAAATATCAAGGATGACGATGATGCCGCAGTTCGAAACATAGATATGGGAAACGTAGCATTCTTACAATCCATACTACTTCCAGGTCGCACTGTGCTGATTAATTTTACTCCTGGAAAAAGTAGCAGAATGTTAAATAAATTCATCCGAGATATGATCGGCAATAAAAGCATTCTTGACTGCCGAGAGGAAGACGACGAAGACGACGAATCGAATGCGGTCGCTAAAAGGTTTGTCAATTTCAACGGAGTGTACGGAGGTAGTGTTACAATTATGTTGCCGATTGACGCGTTCATCCCAAGACCCAACGACGACTCAGTGATGGGTCATGATTTCAGCGTTCTTCTCAACACGGAATGGTTTCACAAATTAGTGTTTGACATTGACTGTAGACAATGTAAAAAGGGGGAAGGAGAGAAAAAAACGCATTTGTCTTCTATAGAATTAGATGCACAACTCAAGTGGCTACGAAGGAAGGTAATGACGCATTTCCAGTTGCGTGCTCCGTCCTGCTATCATACTCAAGGGCACTCTTGTGGTTATCACGTCATATTTCCGTACGTCATTGTGGACAACATCTCTCATACCTTGTTTATAGAGAGCATTCGTGATGAATTCTCGGAACTGACTGAAGACGATTTTGTTCTAGACGCGCCTTCGAGTTTTGTAGCCGAGTACGGAAGGGGCCATTGCATCACGAATGCTGGCCGCATTCGAGAATTTGTCAGAAAAGCGGCGTTTATGATACGACCATTTGTGTCTAATATGGTAGAAGAAATCAAAAAGTCCGGATTTTACAGTTACTCTGTTCACAAACTGTCAAAATCGTCGCGTATTCCTCCAGGGTTTATCCAAGTGAAAGACGCGGTGGGATCAGCTACTGCTGTTTCAGCGATGAAACCTGGGAACGTAGCTCATTTTAATAAATACAAACATTTGTTTACCAACGACGAAAATTATGCATATGACCAGACAATGCTCCATCGAACTTCACGCGAGACTATTTCGGCGTATCGCCTGAATATAACATTAGCGGGCTGTTATGGCCTAATGAAAGCATCTTCCACGTTCCATACAGTGAGTGCGATAATAGATCGTATTCTGGGTGATATGGACCGCCAAAGGGAAGTGGAAGCACCATCTGTCAATGTAGAAACAAATGTGCGGGAGAATAATAAGATCGAGATTACGACTCCCGTCGTCGGTACTTCTGCCGCAAGTGCGAAAATGTCGACTAGGGTGTCTCCATCCACCGCATCGTCCCTGTCAACTTCGGAAAGGAAGAGAAAAATAGCGGAAGCCGAATCCGAGTTGGAGAAAATCAATTCTAATTTCACGAATAAAGGCGGATTAGAAAAGGAAGACGATATCCGCGACAACTTCCACGGCCATGAGCACGACAGTAGACCAGAGGTTGGCAACCCGACGCCTTCCTCGTCTCAACATAAACGGGAACAACGACCGTCGACGACATATTCCCTAACCCAGAAAAATACAGTGGCAGCAGCAGTCCAGTTATCCCGATTCGAGTACAGCGAATATGACTGTGAATCCCTATCGTATCACGAGGATGCTCGACACGGAGGTTCGCCCGTGGTACAAATAGTCAAAGGGCACATACCGACTAAACAGTATGTGTTATACAGACAAAACGAAATCACGTACGCGTACAACCCTGATGACGTAATTGAACTATCGGAGTGGGAATCGTTCCTGAGGTACGCCTACGTTAATCATTTTATTTCGAACAAATTTATGGTCGCTCTGCTCAATTTCTTGGGTATATTCGGTAAAAATGAATACGCGGACATGATCGATCCAGTTATGGCCATGAACACTATCATCAAGTACGCTCTTCACCATTTGGTGTATACCGGACTACTTCACGATCTCTACTATTTAGCGAGGAAAATGATTCAAGATAAAAAAATGTCGGAAATATCGGCAGAAAATGGAGAAGGACAACGAGAGTTCAAACGGAACACGGGTCTCAGTGCTCCGACGGCCGATATCAACAACGAAACCATTTTTAAAACGTGCGATTCGGGAGGGATCAGTATTACTGACTCGACTCGAAAATACGCGGATCTAGAAAAAACCTTTTCTATCGACAAACTCTGCGTGTCTTTATATCACTATTTTCCCGACCTCGCAATACCCAACGTTTATCTACATTATTACAATTTCGTCGAGCTCAATTATATGGTTTCTCTGTTGGGAGAATTTATGACTGCCAAAGGCGGCGATGAAGACGTGCTACTCGTACTTTGGTCGTTTTTAGGGCAACTAGCCGCAACGCTTTATGCGTCTAAAGAATCCAACAATAAAGACATTCCTTGCGACGTACACTCGTTGTTTTATTATTACGTAACGTACGAAAAACCTCTCGTGCACATAGAAGACGAATTAATCAATGATACGCAGCTTCCTCCACCTCCTCTTGCAGCTGCTTCTGCTCCGAGTTCTTCTTCAATGGCGGGGGAAAAGAAAGGTAAAAAAAGAAAACGGCAAACAAAGAAACAGATGGGAGACAATGAAGGGGACGACGAACAAGTTCAACCAAATTTGCCGTTATGTGACGAGGATGATCAGCGAGACAAGGCGAGAAAAGGAAGGACAGAGACTGATGGCATCAACGGTGGTGCCGGCAGCAGCAGCAAAAGCAAGCGGAAAATCGTCGATCCAACTTTCGTAAACTTTTTATGTAAAGTATTCTGGAAGCCGTACAAATTTGCAGAAAAGGAGATCTACATTTACAACGGGAAAAGGCACGAAATTATTCAGACGGCTGCGTTTCAATATGCTCAATCTTCGTTGCACGGGATATCTTACGCAGCATCCGATTTTACATTGAACACGGCTTTTCCAAAACTGTATTACACCAATATCTCTACGGTAGAATCGTCGGGAGTGTTAACGCACAATACGATACTTAAAGTGAAAGAACATACGTATGGATGTTTGCGAGGTCGTCTCGTTCGAGAATATCTAAAAGGTATGCAACGACACAGGTACGATAGAGTCATGTACAACGGGATGGTGGATATATTGAACGCGCTCACCCCTCATTCCATAGAGCAAGAACTTTCGTTTATGAACATTTTGCTTTGCAATCCCGTGTGTTCAGTGAGCTACGAGTGTGATTCGAATGTACAAAAGCACTTCCAAGAACACGATTTATGGCTGTCGCTCTCTTGCGTGGATTATAAAAAAATGGCCGCCACATATGTGTCTCCCAATCTAGACAAAGAGTCTTCTAAACGCTATGCGATTGGGAAATTGACGGCTTTCTTCAAATGGTTTACTACAGAAACCCTCTCGAGTGGATCTCCTCATTTCCGAGCAATTGCTAAACTGTTTATATGGATACTCGACTCGTTGTCGGAATTGATCAAATCGGGTTATCTAAACAAGCGAACTTTAGACGTCGCTACTATTTTAAACATTTACTTTAGATTCGCCAAATCGGGTCAAATCGGAATGATGAAATTTGTACAAGAAGCTGCCGACATTGCGACTGGAAACAAGCAGAAAAACAAAAGAAAATCCGAAGAGGGAAGAGATGATTTGGTATTGGCGCCAAAGAGACAAAAACTTCGTATATTTCAATCCAGCAGCGGTGGCGGTATAGGGAATTCAAACGACGGTGAAGACGACGATCCTATAAATTATGAACATTGGGTGGCATCTAGGATGAAAGATGGAGAAGAGTGCGACGATGATCGTAAAAGTAACATGACCGACGATCAAAGAGTTGTAATGGCACAAGCAGAAACGTTTGTTTATAACGTGGAAAGCTGCTGGTTTTGATACGTGCGCCATTTCCCTTTCAAATAAGCACCAAACTCTCCGGCTGTTGTCAGCCACGAGAACTGCAACGACATCGACTGCTTACGACAGAGAGGAACAGAGTTGTGAATTCGACTCTCTCGCGACGAATCCGTCTTCGTCTTCTTCCGTCAAATCGGATTTATGTAATCTAGTTCTTTTTCAAGAAGATGATTCGAGCAGAGGTGTTAGCAACGACAATAATCTGCTGTGTAACTACGACGTTCGTAAAGCCGACATCAAACAAATGCAGATATCCAAAGAAGGAAGGAAATTTCTGCGAAAACTCAGATCCTCCTCTCGCAACAAATTGGTGGATACATTGTACGACCCATATTCGCCTAGGCTCGCTCCTCGCCGTGACGACGACGCCAATCGTAAATTTTTACCAGCCACAAGAAAGGATGAAGATCGTTTCCGAACTCACGTTTTGAAAACGTTACACGATATTTTCGACTGAACCTTCTCTGAGATTATTGACGATTTCCGCTTTTATTCTGACAACTCATTTCATCAAACGTTTCTATTCCAAAGGACCCGAACAGGAAAGCGACGTCGAATTCATAATGCTTCCGAGTTCATTGTTGAAATACCTCAAGGAACATCGTTTCTACATGATCAGGGGGCTGTGGGACATTGCTCAATTGTCGTTCGACAAATCGTGTTATACCGGAGTGAAAAACGAACTGCGATTTACGTCGATAGAAACTTTTGTGAAAGAGAAACACCAACAGAACCCGAGCAAATACACGTACGCAATGAACATTATCAAAACGGCGAACGAGTACGCTAAATATTTCTTCAGTGCAGTCACGTTTATGTACTACTTGTGCTATTGTAATCCTACAGAAGTGATGTTTTTCATACGATTTCATACGTGCTTGGAATACCCTGGACAAAATAGATGCGTTTTTGCTTTCATCGGCGAAAGTGGATCAGGAAAATCGAAAATGTTTGAAATCACGAGAAGGAGTTTTGGGAAAAGTGACGTAGTTTCCCATTTGAGAAGCACGGAAAAGGAAAATTCTCCGGAAAAAACTAAATTCTCAGAAAATTTCATCATAGGAATTGACGACGTCAAAGTGGTGTCTCAAGACACGCTAAAGAAGTTATCGTCGGAGCAACTAGATACGTTTAGGATGAATTCTGGCAACACATTTACGTCTTTTTACACACTGCCCAAAATCATCCTAACGAGTAATGATTTGGTGATTGGCGATCCTGAAATATCTGCAACAAACCGCATCATTCCTTGGCCGATCAATAAAACGTACGCTCCCTGCGTTGCTAAAAACGTGGGCGAATTGAGATATTTGTCTTACGACGAGTGTAACTTGATAAATCGCTATGGCAGAAAACAACAGCTTGGAACGTTGTCAAATGCGTCCAAGAAAGAAGTTTCTTCAACGAGAACCAAAGATGCGGAAGTGATTATCTCGCCAGCGATGCCTTATGCCTATTTCAACTCGGTGTATGGAAACCAGATTGAATCCCAAATCCCACAGTCGGATATTGAAGTCGGATGTCAGATGATAACTTCGTTTTTCGGTATGTTTTATTACTCGGACGGGCTAAAAAACCCGACGGGTATATCCGAAGACGTTTTGCCGGAACAGTTGAAACAGTTCAAAATTAACTGGATCAAGTCGTTCAACCCGCTAGATCAATATCTGAAACTCGTCGAGTGCCAAAAAATCACCGACGAAGGTACGCACGAAAAAAGCGTGAAAAAAGAGTTGATCATCGATAATCTAAGAAAGTTTTGCGCAACTCGAAAGTTGCAAGCGAATAACCTCATTTCGACGTTCGAATCTAGATTCAAGGACGTACATGTACAAGAAAACGGTATCGAATTTTATAATGTTAAGTTTAATCTCGACGCTTTTGACAAAATCCATTGTTTGTAAACGATGCTCCATGTTCTCGTGAAAATGTAATAATAAACCAAGTACCTGAACACGTGGTATACTCTTGCCTTGTCATTCTCCCTTTGTCTGCTATAAGACAAACCATGTTGCAAACCAATATCACTTGTCACCGTCGCAGTTTTGATTTGAACGAAATCGTTATAGATAGACTAGGTAGCGAGGAAGAAGAAATGGCGATAGAAATGATTGGAGTTGACGATGCCGGCGACTTTGTGATAGAAGGAGAAATAACTACGACTATAGTTATCGACCACTGCGCACTAGTGTCTAAACGAGGAAGTAGGAAAAAGCACGTTTTGTACGGCAACAAATGCAAACGCTACAAATACAAACCTACGACGAGTATATTTCGAATTTTCAATCTTTAAAATTTACAAGTCACCGTCTAGGCTGTCCTTGGATTGGCCGCTTCTTTCTCTGGTAACTTTTTTTCTAGAGCTCCGAGAGTTTCGGCTCTGGTAACTTTTTTTTTCTAGAGCTCCCAGAGTTTCAGATCAGACATTTCTCTGGGAACTTTTTTTTTGTCTCGAGCTCCGAGAGTTTCTTCGTTTGGAAAGTGTTACGGGACCAGCCTAGTAGTAATCGTATTATTATTATATATATAAATATATATAATAATAATAATAACACCCTCCCCCATCAAACGACATGTGGACACTAAAGAATAACTCCAACGACTAATTGGTATATAGTAAGGTATAGAAGTAGGAGTGGGGATAATGCCGTAACATAGGAGTGGGGGTAAAGAATATACGTAATAGTTTCGATATATTTTTCGATCTGAAATGTTTTCTCTCTAGCTCCAAGATCTTGAGACGAGAAGATTTTGCTTTAGGACATTTTTTTCGCTCTGGAAACTTTTGTTCTCGAGCTCCCAGAGTTCCAGATCTGACATTTCTCTGGTAACTTTTTTTTCTAGAGCTCCGAGAGTTTCAGCTCTGGTAACTTTTTTTTCTAGAGCTCCGAGAGTTTCGGCTCTGGTAACTTTTTTTTTCCTAGAGCTCCCAGAGTTTCAGATCAGACATTTCTCTGGGGACTTTTTTTTTCTCGGGCTCCGAGAGTTTCTTCTTTTCGAAAATGTCACGAGACCAGCCTAGTAGTAATCGTATTATTATTATTATATATATAAATATATATAATAATAATAATAACACCCTCCCCCATCAAACGACCTGTGGACACTAAAGAATAACTCCAACGACTGCTTAGTATATAGTAAGGTATAGAAGAAGGAGTGGGGGTAATATCGTAACCTAGGAGTGGGGGTAAAGAATATAGGTAATAGTTTCGGTTTATTTTTCAATCTGAACTTTTTCTCTCTAGCTCCCAGATTGTGAGATGAGAAGATTTTGTTTTCGGATATTTCAGTTCAGATACCTTTTTGCTCTGACCTTTTTTCTCTTGAGCGCCCAGTAGTGAGAACGCATAGCACAACCACTCCCCACATCCTACCAAACCACAACCAATCTCCCTGGGGGTCTGTGCAACCCAACTCATCCCCCAACATCCTACCAAATCACAATGCTAGGCCAAAATCTTCTCGGCTCGAGATCTCCAAACTTGAGCAGAAGAAAAAAATGTTTGTATAGAAATATACCAACTACATTCCCATAGTACACTCCCCCCTACAGGCTACTCGCCCACTTACTACTGTCGTCCAATGTAACTGCAGGATAGCCAGTGTGTGGCTCGTTTGTGATGAGGACGACATCATTGTTGTGACGGTGATTGCTGTTGTTGCTGTACTATATACACTGGTTTAGGCGTATGCCTGTCTAGGTAGTATAACAGAAAACAGAGAATAACGTCAGTTTGTTTCTATCATCGAGTCGTTGTTTCCTCCTCCATTTCTATTATGCCGGTTGGGGATGGAACAAAGGGTGACCAGTGCGTGACCAAAGGGGCTAGGGACGACAATGTTGTTTTTCAACAGGAATAGCAGTAGCAGCAAGAAGAGGATCGCCAAGCACGTGGCCAGTTTCTGGTTCCCCGAAAGATGCAACACGAGTAGACACCATATGGAAAACACACGGCCTTTTGAGCACTGGACTGGTGAGGATTTGCGCATAATGAGAATATTGGTAAAGATGGACGACGACCTCTGTGTGTCACGCGGTAACGCTCTGCGCCGGAAACTGAAGGCAGCTCATCAAGAACTATACGACACGCTACTGCAACGGCTCAGGAAAATGGGTGACAGAGACAGTATCGAATTGTCTTGTGTGTATGTGGCCAACGACGAAATTTTGCGTCGGATATGTAGCAAACACGGATTAACAGCCGTCGGTGCCATCCCTACCAAAAGTTGTACGAGGGTGTCGATCTACGAGGTGCTCAGTGTACGCGGATTTCAAGCTGGCGTGTTCTATCCAAATGGAAAGAATAAACAATGATGTAACTACAATTGTATATGTACAATAAAAAAAAATTGGTGACTTGACGGCATATGTGTGCGTACAAGGTTTTTTATACCCATTTTCACCATTTATACAAAGCAGTATGATATGGCGATATAGGCAATGACCCGCACGACCTAACGGTCTTGAAGGCGAGGTTGATTTTTGCGCCGTCTTCCCTCGAGGACACTCGCTCATTTTCCTTGGGGGGTAAAATACAGTAGAAGAAAACGTGGACAGAAAGACCGATATACCTCCAAATTTTTATTTTTCGAGCTCCGACATCTCGAGTCGTCGAGAAGATCTTGATTTAGGATATACACTCCCTGAGGGGATGAAAATACCAGGATTGGATCTAGTAGCAGAATGACCGAGACGTGCCACCCGAATGAGGGCCGCTTGAAGTTCCAAGAAGAGGGTGGGATCTCCTCATGTCCACCACGCGCAAATGTGCGTTGTGGACATTACGAATGGAAAAAAAAGAAGACTGTGGAGGACGTGCGTGTGCGGTGCGTGCTCTTGAGTGCTGATGACGCTAAATGTCTTATATATAAAAGGGAGTCGCTGAATTTGGTATAATATCATATCAACACCGACCTCAGTCCGTGCACCATCTACCCAACCTCGATTTCTCATTCCCCGTGATGGACAAACTCAACAACACAACTCCAGCCACCACCGAGGAAGAGTTCCTCCTGCCGGAAGAAGAGACCATTTCCAGGGTGGAATCGACGTTGTACAAGCTGCTCCAATACACCACCACCAACAAGTGCGAACAAGACCCGAAAACATGCGCCGAGTTGACCAGAGAGATGTGCGACGATATTCTCAGGTTAGTCGACTGCTTTCAAGTTCGCCCTTCGCGTGTTATGTCAACTAGCGAAACCGATTCTCCTCAGATAACATTTTTCATAGAGTCGTTTTTTCCATCTGCTGAAGAGGGTAACTCCGATCATGTTATCAGCAAACTTCCGCAGATCGTAACCGACCATTTAAAAGATGCCGGATATACGACGATGATGAAGATGCTTGAAGAACGGGATAATCGAGGAGAAGTTGAAGAAGGGACCGTGTGCAGTTACCATGAACTAGTTCGCGGTATGCAGTCGATATTGCGGGAAATTAGATATATGATGATTCAACCGAACCAGCAAGGGACGATGAAGTGTGTCGAGTTGGCGAGAGAACTATACGACGAGGCGGCAAAGCTAGCAGGGGCAAGTGCCCGATAAACTCCTCCGTGGTATACAGTGGGACGATGGCCAACAAAACTCCTATCGTAAATCATTCCATTTTTACTTCAATACGTACGACAACAATCGACATCACTACCACATCCATCACCGAGAAATAGTCCCTTATGCCGGTAGAAGAGACGATTTCCAGGGTGGAATCAACGTTATACGAGCTGCTCCAATACACCACCGCCAAGTGCGAACAAGACCCGAAAACATGCGCCGAGTTGACCAGAGAGATGTGCGACGATATTCTCAGGTTAGTTGATTGCTTTCAAGTTCGCCCTTCGCGTGTTATGTCAACTAGCGAATCTTACACCGATTCTCCTCAGATAACATTTTTCATAGAGTCGTTTTTTCCATCTGCTGAAGAGGGTAACTCCGATCATGTTATCAGCAAACTTCCGCAGATCGTAACCAACCATTTAAAAGTCGCCGGATATACGACGATGATGAAGATGCTTGAAGAACAGGATAATTGAGGAGAAGTTTAAAAAGGGACCGTGTGCAGTTATCCTGAACTAGTTCGCGGTATGCAGTCGATATTGCGAGAAATCAGACACATGATGATCCAATCGAATCAGCAAGAGGCGATGGAGTGTGTGTCGAGTTGACGAGAGAACTATATAACGAGGTGACGAAGCTAGCAGGGCCATGTGCTCTCTGTGGTATATGATGCACTAACTGTATATATCAAATTTTGTACGCTACCTTTTTTGTATCGTTGTATTTTTGTACTCACCGAGAAAAATATTATGCCAATATGATGTGTTGTATGTTAGGTAGGTACCTTTTTTGTACCGTTGTATTTCTGTACTCATCAAGAAAAAATATAGTGCCAATATGATATTTTGTATGTTACCTTTTTTGTATCGTTGTATTTTTGTACTCATTGAGAAAAAATATTGTGTCAATGTGGTATTTTGTATGTTACCTCTTTTGTGTAGTTATATTTTTATACTCATCGAGAAAAAATATTATGCCAATATGACAGTTCATATGTTGGATTTGTTTTTTTGTAATATACGTTATAAGTAGTTAGGATTTTGAGAGTTCTAGCCCTGGCAGCAAATGTACTACATAGCACTGAGATTTCTGGCCCTAGCGACAAAGGTACTACATGTACGGAAGCCCGTGGCGGTGCGGAGCGCGGAGGGGCGGCCGGATGTCTCAACCTGACTCAGCATCACTGTCTGAATTGTCTTCACGCTCGAGATATAAAAAAAATAAAAAAATAAACAAATAAAATAAAAAATAAAAAATAAATTAAATTAAAATTTTTAAAAAATTTAAAAAAAAATTCAAATATGTCGTGAGAGGAGTTCAAGTTTGGAACCTCTGAGAGTAAATCTTTTTCCGATGTTTCATGACAAGAACGGGGGAAATGACAGAGAAAAGAGAAGAAATCCGGCGTTTGAACCTCTCCGAGTCTCTGTGGTACGTTTCCCAAGGACCAACACGGGCCGCGCGATACGCGAAGTTCCAGACAAACAGTTGCTTGCCCATTGTTAAGTCTTTACCTTCTGCAAAGGTCACTTTTGTCTTAGCTGAGCAGTTCGATTTGGGTTCAGCATACAGTTTTTGCATACCCATCTTGTTTTTGCATACCTGTCTTATTTACTATTAAACGGAAGTATAAACGCTCCTGAATATGTATCTGAACGCTGATCGAGAGAAAAATCGTCTTTGTCTACCAATAACTATTTCTAGCAAGGTTTGATTCGACGTTGCAGTGAGTTCCTGACATAGCCGAAATTATAGTATAAGACTGTTGTCGATGGAGTCTTCATCATCGAACAAACAGTATGACAATGTTTGTAGACGACGCCGAAAATAGATGGATACGAGAATGGATGAATTACGAATATATAAATAGCAAATTTGAGGGACGAAAAGAAAAGGTAGATTCGTATCGTAATTTTCCCTCTCCCTCGTCTCATGAAAGCAAAAAATGTAGCGGCAGAGGCAGCAAACACAAAAGTGCAAAATGTAGGATAACGACTGAAGAGTATGACAATTTGAAGCATCCTTTACTTTTACCTGTAGCAATGCACCCTTGCACGGAGTTGTCTACATATATATAAAATTCGTCTTTTTCTTCGACTTTCTAGCGATAGTAAGACCCGTGCTCCGACGGGCCAGAAAACCATACGTTGCCATCACAAAGGAAGATCTATAGACGAAGGAAATTAAAAAATACATAGAGTTGGTTACAAAATATATTTCAAACTTTTTCACTTTCAAATATTCATAATGATCAACATACAGTCGATATTTGCTTGCAGCGAAAGTATCCACATGGATACCTCAGGACGTTGAGGGCTGTACATCACTAGATCCAAACCCGTTATTTCCACGTTCAGTGGTCGACAGTGTTTTGCGGGGGTCTACTATAGCCGGGGCGTAACGTTGAATGATCACTTGCCCTATACACGGATCCCCCGGTGATATCACGACTACGTCAGGCCCCGTATTTCGTACGCAAATCAAAATCTCTCCTCTGTAGTTGGAGTCTATTACGCCCGGGCTGACTGCGAGACGTCGGTTGAAGCAACTGGATCTACCAAGTAGCAATCCATAATGATGAGCCGGTATTTCGAGCCGGATGCCAGTGGATATTTTTTTTATTTCACCCGGTCGTATCACGACCATATTCGCGATAGGCAAATCCCACCCAGCAGCATGGTAGTCAGCTTTGAACAGTCCATTGCCAGTCTCATCTGTGTATCTCAGCTCAAAGTGTGGTGGTTGTATAACGGCCAATTTTTTGACAAGCGCCACCATCTCGTTGAACGTTGAGATTCGATGGATTTTCCACTTGCAGTACGCGCCCAATGCCGAATACAAATGGTATTGGGCAGTGTATACCGCCCGAGCTTTATTTTTTTCCATAGTAGAATTACTAGTGCGGCTGATGAACTCTTCAAAGTCGCTGGGTAATATCACGTTGATATCGTTATCGGTAAAAAGTCTGGTAAACAACTTTTCACATATTTCTTGTAGTCCAGGTTCGGTAAAGCTTGGAAGCTCCGCCGCCTCATTGGCGAGCTTGGCTATTACCAAGTCGATTGCCAACAAGCCATCGTGTATATAACCAGGATGAATTTGACCAAATTCTCTCATATAGTCTTCCGAGTCTTGCAAATCCCCATTTACATCGAAGCGGTCGAGAATTGGGTGGTTAGCGGATTTCGCTTCGTTTACAACGCAAGGGTACCCTTCACGAGCTAGTCTCCGCAGGGCAGAAGATTTGAACATGTAGTCGGGGCCTATGAACACTATTTTGGACTGTTTTAGATTCGGAACCATGTTGTCAGGTGTATATTACGTCGATCTAGACTACCGAGATTGAGAGTCTGTATCCATATATATATGTCTATGATCCGCGGAGGAGGGATGGTATGAACGTTCACCTCGTACATACATCCAGATACCCAACCTCTGATAGTTTAGACATCAAACGCTCAATCGTATAGCTCAACATTGCCTTGGACAAACAGTGGCGTGTATGAGGTCGATGTTCGCTCTCAGCAAAAAATCAAAATGAATACCTTGGGACGTCAAGGGATAAATGAATATGGGTTCTACGTCAAACGAAATATATTCAAATAAAATAATCAGTCTTGTACATTTCAATAACACATTTGGCATTCTTCTATATTTGCGATAACGTAAATATCAGTCTTCTAAATCGTTGTTTACAGTCTTGTGTGGTTTTCTAACATCGTGGTTTGGACAATAACTAGTACTGCAAAAACAATCGGTACCTTCATACCTAGGTATCATACATAGTCTTACATGTCCAGTCTATCGATTTTCTTACTGCGGTTTGTTTTACCCGTATTCATATTACTAATGTGAGTGCGTATACTCTCTACAGTCCTTGCCCGCAATACCTGTCCGTTATCCGACAGAACCTTCCTTATTATGTATGTGGGTGGTATCTGTTTTTGGTCCAGGTAGGATTTAAAATTGTCTTCGATGACTCGGGTCTGTCGCGGAGTCCATGGTAAGCGTTTTCGCACAATTTTCTTTGGCGGTGTGTTGGCTGTCATGTTATCGTCAACCTGTTCTGCATCAGTGGCTGTACTAGTTGAAGCAGGTGGGTCCATCGTGGTAGTGGGTATAATGCCGCCGCCGTCGTCCAAAGAAGTTATTTGAAAATCAGGTGGGTCTATATCTGGAGAGAGCACTAAGCAATTGGCACGAGGAGCTGGAAGCGATACTGTTTGATGCGACTCTGGAGAAGAAGAGAGGACTAAGCGATCGACACGAGGATATGGAGGCGATGTAACTTGATACCGCTCGGGAGACGGAGAGAGAATTAAGCGTTTCGGTTTTATCTTTCGTCTCCAAGCAATATCGTCGTCGGAACTCGAACTGTCTGTGGCAACGGAAAAATGACGTCCTAGTCCCATAAGAGCAGTGCATGTGCCTGAAGTAGATGGCTGCGGCTCCTGATAGAGAATAGTTGAACGTTCCGATTTTTCTGCACCTTGCTCATGTGTGGACTGTCCTCTTTGCGGATATGGTGCCTGGAACACTCGGAGGTGACAATTCTGGGGATGAGTAGATTCTGTGTTTTGGTGGCCCTCTTCGGTCGGTCTTTGTACGAATGACTTCCTCCCCTTCCTCGGAATGTGAGCTGTCGGTTGAACAGATACGACGAAGGTGAGCGGAAGGTTCCTTGGAACTGAACTCATCGAGGACATTGGCAGGAGGTTCTCCAGAGCCGAGGTAATCAGGAGGGATGGCAACAGTGGCGAGCGTTGTTTCGTGGTTTATCGAGCGAAGATTTCTATCTTTTAGCTTGGACATCGTCATCGTTGTAGACGCGTATAACAACGTCGCCACGTGCGCCATTTCTTCTACAGCATCTGGCATTCTATAGTGTAGAGCTTCCGTTTTTTCGTCGTGTCCCAGAAACTGTGTCACTGTGGTCATCTCGTTGCCAGCAAGGTTAAGCATAGGAATAGACGAAGCAAAATGCTTCCGCAATTTGGTTGTCGTAAGAAGGTGATGACGTTTGACTTGGCACACCTTTGCGAATTCACGGAGTGCTGATCGACAATTGAAATGAGTATGCGCCTTGGCAAAAAGAAAATCGTTGTCTTCGTCGACATTGGCATTTTGGCGATTTGATAGCAGCAGTTCCATCGAATCCACCTCATTCTGTTCCATCAAGACGCTGACTCCTTTTGACCGCTTTCCTTTTACGAGAAAACGAGAATACCGTTTACTTTGTTCGACGTCTTGCGAGGACAAGCGCTCGGACCAATTATCGGCAAAATCTTTGTAGGTCACTCTCTCTCGGTACTGCTTCAGGAGTGCCCCTTGTACCTCTCCCGAACGTTTTCTGTTGAATACGGTCAAGTACACCAACAGAGCCTTGGAGAGTTGAGCCCAATGCGTGTAGTCGAATGTTATTCTCAACTCGGTTTTGTGCTGTCGCATCACGTCCTTTTAGGTAGGTGCACAGGGTGGCCACTTCTTCGTCATTCGGAATAGTCATCTTTTTGTTCCACCTGTTTCTCGTAAGCTGGGCACTCGCGGGCTTTTCCAATTCCACGTAATACTGTGATTTGAATTTCTGCAACCACTCGTCCAATTGAGTTTTGTCCTCTCTCAATCCTAGGTCCAAATACAGGTCATTGAGAGATTTCGCACAGTTAAACCATATCCTCCCGATGGCGCCTGCCTGGGAAGCAGAGTTGTATGTGCCTTCTTTGTACCCAATATTATATAATACCGCCTTTTTAAATAAATCGAACTTTTCGTGTTTATAATAGTATGACACGGTAAGTTGCTTGTCGGGGTCGCCCTCGTCGTGTTCATACATGTACGTTGTTATTACAGCCATAACCTTCAGATTTCTCCGGATCGAGTTTACTTGGGTGGATATTATATGTTTGTTTGTTTTGCACAGTTTGTTGCCAAATGCGACAATTGCTGGGTCGCATTCAATCAATCTCATAATGTTCGACGACGCACTCATGCCGCCGAGAATTTCTTTGAGTTGTTCAGACATTGTCACCTTGGCCTGAGATGGAATCCCATGACCGAGTTTACGAACTCTGCATTTTGACAATAAATTGCTCGGACCCGCCTTGTTCGCACACTTTTTGTAGTGAGTCTGAAGGTTTCGCTTTTTGTAATAGTTTCCACACTCGAGGCAAGGTAAGTACAGTTCCGTGTCGATCGGAATTCCTGTCATCCTCCTCCCAAGCTGGATACTACCGCTGCTGCTTCCTTCTTGAGTCGTCTGGCTGTTGTATTCGATTGCTCCCTGACCTCTGATTTTGCTAATCAATTTCATTCTTTGTTTGGTGCCTGGTGCGTGCTTTAAAAACTCTCGTACCTCCTCTTTGTCGGAATGCATATTTGTCAAGTGTCTAGGGAAATGTGTTTTTCGTTTCTTGCAGAAGATGCAAAAATACGCCTTGCTCGGTCGAGGTTTCTTGCTCTTTTTGGTCGCTTCGGAGGTTTCCCCATCTTCGCTGCCACTTTGATGCGGAGGAGTAGATAGAGATTCGAGCTCGCTGATAGTGTTGGGTGCTTCACTGCTGCCACTACCTCGAAAAGTAGGGTCTTCTTCGTTCGCTGAGAAGTTGGTGACGTCAGACGACGATTCATCGGGCATCTCAGGTAACGTTCGGCTCGGAACTGTGGAAAATACGAAACAACACGATTAGGTGAAAATGCATATGCAAGTACATACGTAAGGGAAAGTACATACATATTCAACCAGATTGTAATGATATTTATAGGGGAACTTCTGGGCTCATTGGTGGGCATATGGGGCACGGTGAAGGGAGTCTTCGTGCAATATTCTGTTGGACACAAATTCAGAAAGTTTTATGTGAGGCGGGTTGTCAACAACAAAGACATAGAAGGAGACTACGAATTTGAATTTTTACGACACATATGGAATAATAAGTTCATCGAACCACTTGTTGAGGACATTGCATCTGTGATTGAAAACGACATAAAAATGATTTTGCAGCATATTTTCTTAGAGGGCACTGAAAGGCAAAAGAGATTTGCCTCTTTCGGAGTAGATTTTTCGCAGATGAATGTGGGGTGAATAAGAAATATAAGTAAAAACAAATATACGTATATGAAATGATGACCACTAACTATGGTGTGCAAATTGTTTGTCAATAACATACCTTTATTTCTCCGTTGTCTTGGTGTAGCGGTGTCGATCGGCACAGACGTTGTTCCCTCTGTATCGGCAGTTGTTGGTTTCAAAATCGCTCCAGTAATGTTGATGCGCGAGTCTGCGTCTGTTTGAACCAAGATCGACAATCAGTTTGCAAATCGAACAAAAAATGAGAGGGAAGTTTTGAAGGGACGATACCAATAACCACTAATGAAATGTAGGACTCTGAACTGTAAATGTTCCCTCTCGTTCGATATTTTTTCCAATTTCTCGATTCGAATACAGGTAGGTACAATAGTTGGGTATTCCTCGGTGTATCCGACAAAGTTGAAAAATGATATACCCTTGAAATGATATAGGTAACTGTGTAATATACCTTTATTTCTCCGTTGTCCTGGTGTAGAAGTGTCGATTGGCACGGACGTTGGTCCCTTTGTACCAGCAGTTTTTGATTTCAAAATCTCCCCAATAACGTTGATGCACGATTCTGCATCTGTTCAACACAAGATCGACAGTCAGTTTGCAAATCGAACAAAAGAGAGGAATTGTTGAAGGATACTGCCTACGAGTAACACAGGCCAAATTCTAACCCAAGATGCTGCTCAACATTGTTTTTTTTTGTGCCAATTCCAAGATCTGTATACCGACGCCTCTCATACTACCCACATAAGTAGTAAAGTCTGACAAGAGAACGAAACATCGAAGGGCTGTTTGTACAGCGGTGGGTGGTACGTAGGTAGGTACGCTAAATAAATTCAAAAAACACTTACCTCCTGTGTGTTCAATATCCACAATTTTCGTTTCATCGTGATCCAAAAAAGGAACTCCCCTTTTCCAAGTAATGCGTTTTATTTCACATGGGAAATAATCAATACCGCCACGAATTTTCACTACTGCAAACATTAGTTACCACTGAGTATGAACAATAAAAAACGATAATACAAGCGCAGGGGTATAACTGTAGGTACTTGGCAGCTGAGACGGCGAGATGTTCAATTACCGGAAGCAGCGTATAGAGTGAAGGATCTATGTAATGGTTTCTAGTAACTAGCCTATCGTAATAGATAAGCGACTCAGAGCTGAATTAGTTTATAGATGTAGCCGAGCAAGTAAGCGGAAATGTAGAAATGCACGTGTGTGTCGTATCGATACTACATACACGGAACCAAATCCCCTCACTCTGTCAAAGATCAAACCTCGATGAAACAAAAAAGAGGTCCGATAGATTATCACCAACTGCATTTAGTTTTACATTTGAACATTTCGAGCGAGATTTTCTATCGAGCCACAATTCTGTTTTATACTGGAAAGTTTCGTAATACCGAGCACTGAGATCTTTGGTCGATGCAAAAAAAAAACAATAAAATCTTCTCGTCTCGAGATCTGGGAGCCAGAGAGAAAAAAAGTCCGAATGACGAAAAATAAACGTGCGAAACTATGACGTATATTCTTTACCCCCACTTCTAGGTTATGACATTACCCCCACTCCTACTTCTATACCTTACTATATACTAAGTGAACTACCAAGCTGGTAGGATCTCAACCATAACATCTTACGAACGAAGATACTCTCGGAGCTCGAGAGAAAAAAGTTCAGATCAAAAAAAAAATTTCCGAACTGGACTATCCTGAAACAAAATCTTCTCGTCTCGCAATCTGGGAGCTCGATAGAAAAAAGTTCAGAGCGAATACCTATCCGAACTGATATATCCTAAAGCAAAATCTTCTCGTCTCAAGATCTTGGGGCTCGAGAGAAAAAGTTCAGATTGAAAAATAAATCGAAAACTATGACGTATATTCTTTACCCCCACTTCTAGGTTATGACATTACCCCCACTCCTACTTCTATACCTTACTATATACTAAGTGGTTGTAAGAGATATTCTTTAGTGTCCACAGGAAGTTTGATGGGGGAGGGTGTTATTATTATTATTATATATATATTTATATATATATAATAATAATAATACGATTACTACCAAGCTGGTAGGATCTCAACCATAACATCTTCCAAACGAAGAAACTCTCGGAGCTCGAGAGAAAAAAGTTCGGAGCGAAAAAATATCTGAACTGAAATCTTCTCCTCCGAAGATCTCGGAGCACGAGAGAAAAAAGTTCGGAGCAAAAAAATATCATAAAGCAAAATCTTCTCGTCTCAAGATCTTGGGGCTCGAGAGAAAAAGTTCAGATTGAAAAATAAATCGAAACCTATGACGTATATTCTTTACCCCCACTTCTAGGTTATGAAGTTACCCCCACTCCTACTTCTATACCTTACTATATACTAAGTGGTTGTTAGAGGTATTCTTTAGTGTCCACAGGAAGTTTGATGGGGGAGGGTGTTATTATTATTATTATATATATATTTATATATATATAATAATAATAATACGATTACTACCAAGCTGGTAGGATCTCAACCATAACATCTTCCAAACGAAGAAACTCTCGGAGCTCGAGAGAAAAAAGTTCGGAGCGAAAAAATATCTGAACTGAAATCTTCTCCTCCGAAGATCTCGGAGCACGAGAGAAAAAAGTTCGGAGCAAAAAAATATCATAAAGCAAAATCTTCTCGTCTCAAGATCTTGGGGCTCGAGAGAAAAAGTTCAGATTGAAAAATAAATCTATGACGAACCTATGACGTATATTCTTTACCCCCACTTCTAGGTTATGACATTACCCCCACTCCTACTTCTATACTAAGTGGTTGTTAGAGGTATTCTTACCTCTAAGAAAAAAGTTCGGAGCGAAAAAGTATCTGAACTGAGATCTTCTCCCCCGAAAATCTCGAAGCTCGAGTGAAAAAAAGTCCGGAGCAAAAAAAATATCTAAACTGAAATCTTCTCCCCCGAAGATCTCGAAGCTCGAGTGAAAAAAGTTCGGAGCAAAAAAAAATCCTAGAGCAAAGTCTTCTCGTCTCCACGATCTGGGAACTCGAGATAAAAAAGCGCAGAGCGAAAAATATCCTAAAGCAAAATCTTCTCGTCTCAATATCTTGGGGCTCGATAGAAAAAAGTTTAGGGTTGGCAACAAAGATCTCCTTGGAGTTGAAAGGGAAAAAAGTTCAGAACTTTTGAGCAGTTGGAACTTTCTCTCCAGGTAGTCTCGAGCTTTCAAACGAATGGAAGAAAAAAAAACGTAGTCATCCCAGTAACAGTCGTCAGTCCCTAGCGACTACTTATGTATTTTATACCTTTCTGCCAGGCGTAAAACTTACGACTATGATTAAATTTTTTATTTTTTCGTGTTGTTCCTCTGTTACGTCGTCTCCTTGTAACGCCTGAAGTTGGATAGTGCCTAACCCTTTACGTACATCAAACGTGACAATGTAATCTGTACACAATATAATACACACGCCTTTGTTGTCCTGCTCGTTTGTAGAAGTTGTTTTGTAATTCGAAGTTAACCCTAATTCGATAAAATCTTCCTTCGGCCGTCCGCTTACTGGGTGGTGGAGTTCATGTCGATTGTGGAGAGGAAGAGTAGGAATAATATCGGTCTTGAAACAATATCTGTTTGAATATTTGCTATAATAATATTTGTATTCGAAAGATAAATATAAATTAGATTCGTCAGCAGTGTAGTTGTCATGGCGATCATCTTCTTCTGACGGCGACTGCGCTGTTATGGGGTGGTAGTTTATATTTGTTAAAATCGCGTAATCCGATTCCGCATCTTCGTTCATTCGATCTATAGGACCAAACGACGAGGTTGGCGGCGAGGATGAGTCGTGGTTATTATCTGCCCTCGGTATATACATGACTACGTTGTATAATATAAAATCGCATAAATGAAATCGTAGATCCGAGTAGATTAATTTGAATATAGTACCGTCATTTCCAACCGTACAACAACCCCCGTGTTTAATGCTGTCCTCTGTAGTTTTTTGCAGTCTTCTTCTTTGTCTTCCATCTTTGATGCCACCTCCACCGAGGACAATGGAAGATGAAATAATAGACTGGGCGTTTTTGCTCATTCGTTTATATCGAGCTAACTTCTCTCTATTTTTAAATAACAATTCTACCAATCGCTCCCTTCGTTGAGACTCGCTTAATGCCCCTTCTTCTGCTCGGGTGTGGTTGCGACGGTGATGGCCGTGGCGACGTAGTATTAGACGCCGAAATTCTCGAAAATCTGCTTCTCCTAACACGTTTTTCATGAGTACGGACGTGAAATCGTAATTATTAGAAGATTCAGAAGAGGCGGTTTCGCCATCGGAGCTACTAGTAACAATAGTTAAACCTACCAACAGGTCTTTCATTCTATCACCACTATATCCACCTTTAACTGTATTTGAAACGCCGCCATCGTGTAACGAATCTGTCATAAAATTGGCCACCAATTCTTCGTAATATTTTCTGTCGTACATTTCGCAATCGGACGACCACGACGTCGCCGCATCGTCATCCTCGACGTTGTCAACTACCGAGCCATGGTTGTCGTATTTTGAGGCTGCTACATCCACGTCTTCCTTCTCTTGTTCCTCGTCATGGCGATGCGGCATCAGTGGTATTGACACTGTATTACCTACCTTGAAATTCACATCTTCATATTCGGTTCTATAGATTTCAGCATCTTCGCTGTCTTCGGCACCCTCGCTGTCTGATGTCAACAAAGAAGATAAAGACCACGATTTTTCTAAACTATATCTTTTTTCAAACGAGGGGGAAACAACGAAATTATTAGAAACGGGTGGTACGGACAGTGGGGGAGCGTTTTGTTCCATCGGTGGTGGCTGTTGCGATGGTGGCGGGATGTGCTGAATAGGGTTATTATCAGACAATACATTACGTGTATCCTCGTTCTGGTGGTGACTACGATGGTTGCGTAAAACCTCCGGAGATAAATGAATGTCTACGAACATATTTGGGACTTGAGGAGTCTGTGGCAGTGGTTGTTGTTGCAAAGGGGGTGTTTGAGGATGATTGTCTTTGAACACCAAAACGGTTTTCCCAGTCACTTGTAAGCTCGCTAAAATAAAACGCTGGGCGAGTTGGGGTAATGTCCAAAAAGAATACGAACCGTCTTTTGCGGTTTCGGGATCAAGGCGGATACTATTTGGAAACACGGAATACGTTTCACATAATTTCACATAATGGAAAAATGTCAAAATTTCAAACGCCCTTATCAACAGCTTGGTCTCGTTTTCAGATTGAGACAAAGGTCGCCTTTTTTCATTGTATGGTGACAATCGAGCCGAGTACAAAATATTTTTATTGTTCGTTAAAAACTCTTGAAATTCTGTCGTCATTGCCATATTTATGCATATATAAGGAGGTTTATATATGGGCGTATTGTAATGCGTCGCTATTTGCTGTACGACGTGAGAAGAAGCAGGTACAGCTGAATCTTGAGACGCGTCATTTATATTTATGTCCAGGTTAATCAAATGCCCCTGCACGTGAATATATACTAGGTCATCATAGTACAATTTCGACTCCTCCGCCATTTTCCACCGTCTATATCTTATTTCCACTACATACAGCCACTACCATCTACTCAATCAGTATACTCGGAGTCGCTTTTATTTTGAGAGTTTCGTCTGAGAACGGGTCATAATCGCTGTTTAGATTGCAGGTAATGGTTATTTCCGTAGGATAATCGTCTTCGTTCTCCTCATCTGGAATTGGCATCAGCGGTGGTCTACTTGTAGCAGTGTTGCTCATATCATTGTCATTAAAATCCATCAGATTACGAGATTCTACGTAATTGTCTATCTTCCTGGTGACACCACCACCGCCGTCGGTAGAAGAAGAATGATTAATACCTCCGACAGCACCTTCCTCTTCCTCGTCGTTTAGATCCTCCCATTCTTCTTGTAATACATCACCGTCGGCAGCAGCGGGTAAGAGCTCTTCTTCGGCGGGGGTTTTTCGTTGGTGGGAATGATAAAGGGAGAAGAATTACGGCGATCCACCGGCTGTGGTGTCGATGGTTCGACTTTACGTTTCAAGTTGGAACGTTGCGACCTATAATCTGTTGCGGGGTGTTGCATCGTGTGAGGGTGATTGGACTGAACAGCCTGTCGCGCCGCCGCTGGTGGTGTTTGCATGGATAACAAAGGACGAGTTACCGTAGAGTTAGAATGCTCGTGGGGCAATACTGGTGGTGGTCGCTGTTGCAACTGAGACGGGAGGTGATACGGATGAGTAGTAGAACTAGAACGCACGCGGGGCAAAACTGGCGGTGGCCCCTGGTGCCGTGGCGGAGACGGGCGATATGGATGTGTTAGTCGTTGTGTCGAAGGCTCCTTATATCTGTTGTTGTTGGTGGGGGCAGCCGCGTTATTATTACTCGATACGGCATTGAGGATTTTGCTACACGAGCCAATTTTATCTCAGGGTTTGTATTAGAGTCTTTATACGTGTTATTGTATAAGTGACTGCTAAAATCGAACCCTGCGTCAGCACCTCCGCCGTTACCGTATATAGAATCTGATTTCGATTTTTTGACGAGCACGCTAGGACAGGGACATTCTGGATCTAACGACAACGTCGCCGAGACGGCATCACATGTAAAAAATAAACTATTTGGTGGTCCTTGCAAAGTTGCATACACTTCGTAAGTAATTGTGTTGCTGTTGGCGTCGAAACTAGGGTACAACACGCATCCTCCTCTTTGTGCAACATAGTTACCTAGTTCATCCTTTTCGATCAAAGTATACTCTCTTTGGTGACCGCTTATATATTCCATAGGAATATATTGGATCATAGATCGTTTTTGTATTTTGGCTATCGCGTCCAACTATGTTTTTTGGACCCCATCGTTTCCTTATTGTCTTCTTATTTCCAAGCAAATTTACTAATCGTACAACACTAGGAATGATGTCGAACATGTAATTGGGCAGCGTTACGTTTGACTAGAGCAGGGGAGGTGATATTTACGTAAGGGTCCTATATAAAACAAAATCTACCACAGTCGCAGCTGGCGCTAGCATAATTTTTGTCTCCGTTCCAACGTCAGCACGCGCGATACCAGGGAATAAAGATTTCAAAAGCTTCATAAACTCACTTTTGTCTATGACGTCGTGACAGTTGCGCTCATTGATTTTGACGTTGTTGATTACTGTTCTACCCGCGGCATATTCCGAAGGTTTAATTAAATATCGACCCGTAAGAGGAGAGAATAGCTGAGCAGCTGGGTCGTTGGTTTTATTTTTGTAAGTCAGAATATACCCCAGCATACGATCGAATTGATCTTGACTTTTTGCCTCGGAAGTTTGGTCTACGTAATCCCAAATATACTTATTGGCGAAATAGCCTTTATTCGAAAACTCAGCCAAGACGCGTAATAATGGTGTCCGACTATCGCCGATATCATCGTATACCGACCCGAGAACTTTACTGGCATAATCGAGTTTCTCTTTCACCGTTTGATAGCGAGCGAAGTCCTTGGGTTCGATACCCAACGTTTTCAGAGCCCGTAACATATCCATAGACGATTTAGTCAATGCAAGATTTAAACTATCGAATTCTATTCCATTTACTATAGTGCAAAACTGCAAATCTCCTTCCGCAGAACGAAATTTACGCATTTTCAACGTAAAATCTTGGTCGGAGCTTGGTGGTTGCATGATTAACGACTTAGTTGTCTTACTCTTAGCTCTACTGCCCGAACGAGCGGCATTACCATTTCTTCCCTCTCCCTTAGGTATAAATTAATAGGCGTAATAAAACATTTTTGTAAAATCTTAATTTTTTTAGTCACCTACCTACCTATGTAGAAAAATAACCACTTA